>LUCM01003912.1:61050-119645 GCA_008360955.1 Fasciolopsis buskii
TGAATACGGTTACCGATTCCATTTATTGATCAAAATCAATAGGTCTCCTAACGTAACTCTGTTTTGTATACCCATCTTTGGTGATTGTTAGAGCGTCGCAGTTTATCATCTACCTTTGAAACAGTTTAAAAAATGCGCATCGTAGACAGTGTGTCTGTTACTGGATCGTGTGTCAAAAGTTTGGGATTGCTGCTGATGACTGTGTATGGTTATACTTGAATTAGACAACGAATTCGAATTACACTAATCGGAAAATATGTTGATCCAGTGGATATTAACCGTTCGTGGTTGCTTAAAATCACGTGATGTTCACGGATTATTCATAAATAATCGTACTCATACGCAGCTGGACTGTTGGGTTGTATGGTTTTCAGTATGTATGAGCTTTGGAGCGAATATGCTTCTGAATTCCAGTCAAAAACTGATGCTTTCGTCACGTGAACATTTTAAGGTATGAAAAACGGCCCAAAATATCTACGATTACGAGGTAACGTGGAGGAAGTCAGTCAAAACCTGTCCCGGATTGATGATGCTTGGAGCCAAGCTATGAACAGTCGGGCTCCCGTAGATATTCGTACTTGAATATTGGCGGTGGAAGGTATAGGCTGTCCTGAGGTAAGGAAGGCCTTCTGGAAAATCACTGCGGTAGAGGAGGGACATGGGCACGAATTTTTCGCGCAAATTACTCACACGCATATAAATGAACATAGAATAGGTTGATGGATAGTACTTCCGGTGGTATCAAAGGCATATTCCTGATAATATAGAGGTCCCGGCGATGGATTCCTAAGTCTTCCTTAAATAAACCAACAAAAATGACAAACAAACCACAGAGGAGGACGGCACAAACACAAGGACAAAATAGATAGGAGGTGGTGCTTCGTCTAATCAGGGCTTAACGCAAATTTTTAGGACAAAATTGTCAGGATCTGCGTCAATGATATCTCAGGATAGGTACGACCACAAGATTTGGCAAGCTTAACCTGTTCACAAATTTGCGAGTAAAGCACAAATAGTCAGTTCACCTTGCGATGCACATGTGAATATTTTGTCCAAGTAAGATGGGTCACGTTTCAGACCTAGTCGAACGAGGAGGCACTACCCCGGTTCAAAGGCATTTCCAAATAATTTTGACATGATTCCGAAATAATCAGGGAAATAGCATAAAAAGGTGAAGTGACCATTTCCAGTTTTGATCGAGAGTCATTCCAAAATAGTTCACGGTGTCTAACCTTATGAGTAGTATCGTGCTAATGAAAGAATGCCCAGAAGGGCAAACAGACCGAAAAGTAAACCGACATTCGACATATTTTCACAAATTAATATGCACATCAATCAAACAGAAAGATCACGGATGAGAGACCAGTTCTTGGAAAAGTTGAGGAAATTCTCGGTTCCAGATCGACACGAACATCGTCAGCGTATTTGAATAACTGACCGGTAGAATTCGTAGGTATATCGCTTATGTTGAAAACAAGAAGAAAGAGCAACTTCTTGGATGACTCCGGAATTATTGAACAACAGCGCAAATATCTTTCGGTCCAGTCATGTGAATGGAGTTCTGCTGGCAAAGTTAGCTGGCAGACAAGATAGTCGGTTTTTAGGGTAGCCGAACTCCTCTAGTTCACGAAGGAATATGAACAGAGGAACAGAGTCCGAGGCAGAAAAGTCTCAGGAGCTGATGACAAGGATCTTTAGAATGCATCAGGAATGTGATGATACGATGTGGCAGACACGTGAAAGCATTCAAGATGGGCATGCTTTTGTTGTTAGGCCAACTAAAGGCAGGCGTCAGGAGCACTAGCAAAAGATGTTTAGAGTTTTAGAACAGCGCGCTCTATTAGATGAAAGCCCGCAGGATGCAAGGTCGACGAGATAAAATCGTCTAGTTGGAATTTTGAAATAATTGGGTTTGGGGATGAGAAGAATGGCGACGGATCTCCGAAAATTAGGAGTAGAATATGAGCATAAGAATGCATAAAGAACGGATTTAAACATTTCCAAAGAGAACTATATTTTACCTTAGAAATGGGAAAGACAGATAATCGAAACCTATTTTGATCGAGTGAAGCAGTGTGAAGAATTCTTTCCTAGAAAAGGGTGTTACGTTAAAAATATAGGAGTGGGATAACGAAAGTGCAGAATCATTGCGTGGATAAATATATCCTCGGTTCATATGCCTTACGGTTGCAGCGCAGCTTAGTGGTTTCGTTCTATTCCCGTACAAAAGCTAAATTCCCTGTCATAGGTGTCTGCTCTTGCAGCTGGTCAGGGGTTGGCTGGCACACCAATCGTTGACTCCTTTTATTCCCTTCATTAGCAACAGTGAAATGCATCCGACTACTTGGAAATTCCTTAATCCACAGAAGCGCTCCTTTGGTAGTTCTACCATCTCATATGGCCGGTGCCCTACTGCAATTACACATAAAAACCTCCGTTGGAGACAGCAAATATCGAAATTCAGACCAAGTTTACTTAAGTGAAGGTTACCATGATGATTTAGGGACTCAGAAGAAAATTGCGAAATTTGGACAGGAAGGAGATCTTTGAAGTAAGGGAATATTTTTTCGGGCAGAAGTAAGTAATCTTATTTTGATTCGGCTAGGCTATCTGAATAAACTGAAAGCATCCCGGGGAAAAATCCTGGGTTTCAAAAGCAACAAGCAATTATCAGTGGTTGAGATTGGAGAAAAATAACTCAGCTTTGTTGGTACTATTTGTATCAAAAGTTGAGCCGCTTCGAATCGAGAAAATAACTTGGTTGAATAGACTACACATAACAAAAAATGGACTGAAACGTGACTAAATTCACCTGTGACGATACGCAGATTATCACCTGGCCAGGAGCTCAGAAAAGATGAAAGAAATATAGGAAAGGCGAAGTATCGGTTAAGACGCACAAACAGACTGCACATTGCAGCATTATAATAATGTTGCGATATCCAGGATACATCGGATAAATCTGAATATTTAAGCAGTCAGTAGCAGTCATTAAATACGTTTGACTATGTTCCGACTTGTTTGACCAGGAATTGGAATGTACACGACCACACCAGTATATTGTTTTCTTAGCGCTGCACTGTCGATATGCAACAAAGTCTTCGATGGACGCAAACGTATGTGATTCAACGACAACCCTTGAATGCCAGTCATGCGGGCTTGAACGTACATCGGGGAGCGAAGAATGCGAGACATCTGGTAATATTATTGCTCATTAGGGCTGATACGGACGTCCATGCAGAAGATATGGACTTAAGAGCACCATGCCAATTGGTACTAATGCCTCTTTTTGGTCGAAGCAGAAATAAACGATGCATATGCACAGTTAAGTCCAAGCGTGGTGGAAATTCTGGACAGCATGGGAGGAAAAATAGTCCCAAAAGTGTGGAACGGGGAATGAAACTTACATTAAAAATGCATTTTTATGGTTCTTAAGTGACAATACCAAAACGTAATTGCAGCGCAACCAATTAAACTGCTTGCGGTTCCAGTCGAGTGTTTTTCATCTATCACCTAGGTGTTGGTAACACCTGACACAGCCGCTCGAATTTGCCTGCAGTAACCGATTCTCATTACCAAATGCCTCAGTATATGGTCACTCGGATCGGATCCATATCCGGTAAGATTCATATCCGTGCAGAAGTCAAGTCACACGAGGCTAGTTGATCGATACCTTTCTTCAAGCGCGCACTCTTATCTTTGTTCTCCTTCAGGTGCGTCAGTAGATTAGACCTAACGTGGGAAACGAATGTGCTTGGCCTTTGTTCAAACATGCGGCACTTGATTCCAATCCATCACGAAGTTTAGCACTTCCAAAAGTTCATCAAATTCATAAATAGTTCAGTATCCATGGTACCAGTAACAAAAACGAACTTGGTAATACAAGCTGAACGATAAAGACAACAATGTACTCGTTAGTGCAGCACGACTCTCCATCTCATGGTATGTGATCCATCGAATGGATTTTTCTTTACATTCCGTGAACCGAAAATTTAATGAGTTTTACACCCTAGACCATGCAAATCATATGCACCAACTTGTATCTACGGAGGTGCATCATGTCTCGTGCAGTCAATAACTCTTTGAAGTTCCATTCTGTTGCCGCTAATGCTACAACTTTTGAACTGGATTTGTTGCACCGCCTAGGTATTTCGCATATTGCGAAATGTATCGACCACTGGTTTCCTGATATCAGTAGCTCTTTTCCAGACATTGGATTCCAGTGAACCATTTTAATTCGTTGCCCATTTTTTGCGCTGCAAACAATGGAATACTTATATTACTGCTGACCTCATGAAGTCTTATTATATTAGGACATAGAGGCGGATTAGACATTAGCTGTTGACTACTGAATTAGTAGTAGTAGTAACTACTTGTATGCCTAGAGTTAGAGGGGGGAGGGATTCTACAATTAATCTGATGAATGAAGTCAGAGGAGACGAGGCTTAATGAGTACACTAGAGCAGATACCGCATCATTAACAGTTTCCCGTTATATTTCGGCCCGGGCGAAAGAAAAATGTGCAAAGTTCAGCTTTCAGCCTTTATTTACCTGGTCCTCGCATTCATCAGTGGCAGAGATAACAGACAACGGTATGGACATATTATGAACATTTAGGGGACATTTTTTGACATTGTCTGAAGGTTTGTCCGCTTCTCACATCGATTAACTGACCATTAGGAAATTTTATAACGTGGGAAGACCATAAACAACAAAGTGGTGCTGGCCTATTTTCACGCGACGACACTAAAGGTCTGCTTTGCGCACTAAATGTTCACACTACCGTGAAAGCAGTAGTAGTCTGATTGTGAAACCAAAGTTTTGCTTGCCTTCTAAGCCATTCTGAAATCCCTGTCTACAGTCCCCATCGATCCAGTCGAATTGTTAAGAGAGATAAACATAAGCTAGTACAAAAAGCTGTCACATTATATTTAAACGGATACCGCAGTCAGTTTACAAATTACATGGTTTAATGCAGCTTGCTATAGACCCATTTTCAAAGAATTTTCCTGTGGAATTTACCGATGGAGACTTGGTACTTCGCGAACGAAAACCTAATCAGTCTGCTTTACTTTTTCCGCTGATATCACGATTCACATGCCGTCCGTTTTTATCTGTGCGTTAAATACTTTTTTGACTTGTCTTCGTATATACACCACTCGTCAATATGTGCACCTTACGATGATCTGTATTTCCATACTCAGCATTCTTGATACCCATGACATTTGACCCTATTCAACCAACCACTCTACACTCTGTTGTGTACAACAGGTTTGAATTAAGCGATTCTCAGACATAACTTATTATGAATCGGATGGAAACAGAGCTTACAAACAGGTGTAGCTCGGTGTGTAGTGATAGACGGTACGATGCTTTGAAAGCTAAAAATTAAACTAAATCGGGACCTGAAAAATTATTTTTCCTGTGGCTGTCTTGAGAGCATCAGACTGGATGAATGTAGAACCATCGGCTGAAGCAAACCCACGGTGTCTACTGCAATGTTTGCCCAGATTGAAATAGCATGCAATAAAGGCCGGACCGATGCTGCAGCTGGCCTCTAAACCGAAATATGCTGGAGACGCATTGTATCTATCAGGTAGAACCCTTATGAACATGCGAGCTGGGCAGCTTAGCCCCTTGAAATAAAGTTAAGGGCTCTCCACGCGTAGCTCGGCAAGAGAGAGCTAAAATCTTATTACATATACACACGATCAAAGGAGAACAGTGTGGACCACGTTCCTGTGCTAGTCAGACTTAACTGTGACTTAGTACCTATTGAACTACCTGATGCTACTGTCCGCAGACATACGCTCGAGGAACTTCGCCGCCCCCTGTACGGCGTTCACATCAAACTGGGAATTCAGAGAATCGCGCAGATTCCACAAACACCAGAACTTTTGCAACAGTGAATAAGGTCGTGAAGAAATTTAGCATGCTCACTTAGAGTAAAGTTGAAAGTTTAGTGGAAATACAAACGGTAGTCAGATAGACACTAGTCGGATTACTGGAAGTCACGGTTACACAATCGTACGCTCTCTTTTCCAGACAGAAAAGATTTCCGGGTGGACTAGACGAGAATTCGTCTAGTCACAGGCCCGAAAACCACACGTGGCTGAGACTAACCAATGTGATTTGCAAGTACCTGGAGACGAAAATATTATGCTAGTACTTAATGAAAAAACGCTTGTTCAGTCATATATTGAGACGATTTTGTATGAAAAAATTCTTTTTTTCTGTATGGGATGGGAAAACGTCGGTAGGAAGGCCGATGAATGAAGCTTGCTATATGGACTTTAACCGGGTTTGGGACTCAGGCGACCAGATGTTTCTGAATTAGAAAATTCAAAAATTGCGCGTTAGAGCGAGAGTCCATACTTCATTCTGATGAGATAAATGGCCGGCGTAATTATTGACTGTTATCAGGCAGCTCCAAGTGATATCCATTTAGTGTGCTTTTGTTCATATCGGCCAGAAGTAGTAATATTAAAAGCTCTTTGGCCGTCGTTTTTGGTCACCCCGTGCATGGTTTTTCCTATGAAGTTTACAGAATATCCGTCAAGATGAAACCTCTTGAAAAAATCTGTTTTCTCTGAATTAGGTGCTCTCTGTTTCACAGTGTGACGGAAGGGGCATCCTCTCATATATAAAAGCGATAATCCGAAATAAAGCAGAAGTTCAGTACCCTGGTAACATTGCGATTGCTCTTGTGCCGTCGGAGACCATGGAAACATTCAGGTCAAGATCGAAAAAACAGCTCAAAAGAGCAGACAAAATGCGTTATCCAGTGAATCAAATATGCAAAATCTAAATCTAAATAACTTGCAAGATCTGCGATCATGAAAGGGTCACAAAAACGTGGACAAATTTCATTAATTAAAATCCAAATTTTAACCCTCATAAAAGCTGATTTTTGGAACGTGCGGTTGTGAGACTATCAGTGGTGATTTTAGACGCCCTCCACTCTTTGAACTACTCGATCGACAGAAAAATCGAATTGGATCTTGTATATGGTCTACTATGGGAGCAAAAGTACCGAATGTACCAATAGATAAACAAAGAAACGAACGGGATAACAGCTTGTCAGGTAATAATTGTTTTGTTTCCATGTGCAGATACCCACAAAATGCAGTGTTTGAGGTCAAGATAATGAAAGGCGAAACTCAGACAACGCAAAATAAAGCCGTCAGTTCAAATAAGTCTATGCGATAAAAGACGCCTGGGGATTAGGACCCCCAAAAATATGGCAGAAGACAGTCAACTACGCTTGCGAATTGATGACGTCATCCAGACTAATGTTAAAACATTGCGATCTAAGTGGCAAGCTCATAGTAAAGATAGCCCGAAGTTGTTTCATTCCTATTGTGGATCTTCAGCAGAAAATATCGATCGCACTCGGACTGAGACAAGAAATCAGGGCTAATGATTGCATGTCAAATGCATTGACTGCAAAACCACCCACGATGACATATGACGGTTTATCGTACTTCAGATTCTTAAGGTGCAGCATCTACACGTCAAACCTTCTGGGGGGCTACAGGTCGTTGCTTGCAACAAACATGCCTGGTGCCAGGTTTCCATTGAGCAAATGTGGTTAATTGGAAGGACTGTGAGAGCTCAAGAACGTCTTATTAGTCTCATGAATGAGATTTTGTGTCTCATCTTGCGAAGTAGACGCCACACCTGCATTCCAGATAGCTGGCTGCTTATCGAATTGAGAAAGCTTATGTATTTTAACATGAAATCACTGAGCGAATAAGCCAACTAGCTTAGATGTTTAGGGAACTTTCGACTAGTAGAACATGTTATGCGTTATTTGAGGTGAAACACAGACAGGTAACCCAATTTCAGGTTCAGGGTCATCTCTTACCTCGAAATGCTCCGGGTGTACGAGAATGGTACAAAAAAAATCATCCCCTGGCCGATAGCCAAATCGTTTAGCTGTGGTTCCGTGAGATGAGGTGCTTGACACGGGTGATACAGCATTCACATCCCATGTTCCGCTTGTTTCCAGAACAATTTGCAATGGCTGAGTGGTAACAACCGGTAGAACTTCCGTTTCGCTGTCTTCGGGCACAACTAATGCTGACGGTTTGCCCGGGTCGCAGGCCATATAATCGGACAAGAAGTCAACGATCATTCTAAAAGACAAGAAGAAACAGTGTTGGGGAAGAGTTTCCGAGCTGCAAATGTAGAACTGAGTAAACTAGTGCAGTGAAGTCTTATCCATGGAATTCACACGGAGAAGTACACAAAATAGACTAATGAGGCTAATGGGGAACTTAAATGCGTTTCACTCTCAGCATCTGGGGCAGTAGAAAACACCGTCGATCGTACAGTTGTCTTGGATTTTCAGTTCACATGCTTCTCAAGGCAACAAGGTACACTTTGTTACTAAAACACATTGTTGTGCATGGTATAGGCAAGCAGGACACTTTGGAATTTATGCACACCAAACAAAGCTTTTGGCGTATATCATATCTGTGCCCAAGCCTGGCAAGTTTAAAGCCGCCACTGTTTGTAGAAAACTTACAGTGGCTACTGCCTGTGTTATCAGTAGCCAAAGTGTCACCGATAAATCCGAGTGTACTTCAGCAATACACTGCAATTACAAGGTAGACATATAGGGGTTGACTCAGTGGTAAAAAGACAAGTGACTACAATGCAACATACAGCTATCCATCCACGAAACAAAGAATTAGTATGGCTCCGAACAGTGTGTATCACCAATCAGAGATGCACCATTCTGTAGTCCTCATACAGACGTTGGTATGAGAACTGAGCACTGTGGAACTTCTGCTTCAGTGGTGCGTACCTCCACCAATTCCACCGAAGCGCCCAGAGCTGTAATGCAGCCAATTAGTTACTGAGGATAGTGCAACTCCGTGTGTAAAGAATGGCGCCGATGAAGTTTACGGCAATCCATCAGCTGCCAAAGCATTTCTTCAACCAGGCTCGAGTAGTCAGATTTTCCAGTATTAACAAACCAAATGGATTCATGTTTCTAAAAGCACTCTTGTTTTCTTCAACTTACACCCTCGACCAGAGGAATCCCAAATGATCTGCGAAAACTGAACATCGGCATCTAGAACACTTGTTTTGGCTGTACCTAGTAGATCAATGGTTGCGATAAAATGAACGGGTTGGTTCCATTCTATTTCAGTTTGTCAGTTGTTTTGGCCGAATTTGTAGCGAAAATCAAGCTGAGCTTTGGATGTTGGCCAGATCTTTCGACCAGCTCGAATATCCGCCTTTTGGCTTGCTTTATTTGCATTATATTTTTGGGAAGATGATCGTCAATTCTCGAAGTAGTCAACAATCACTTTAGCCTCAGCAAATTAAGACAAAGAAGTCTTCATCCTGTAAATCCTTGAAACACTGGGGTGCACCAATTTGCACTATTTTCCGTTCAGTTTTGCTGCACTATTTTATCCCAATGAAAAACTCGCATTTACCAAAACGATGTCCTACCGAACTGGCTGACTCTCTTGACTGACACGATTCTTGTTTGCTCATGCTGTTGTCTCATAATATACACCAGTTACCGTGCTAAAGTTGAAAGACAAATAAAAAGTATCAAAGGCAAACAATACTTCCTTATTTAGAACTACTCGCTTTCTCTCCACCCGTTCCGTCGATCACGGAAGTCTTGCCTATTTTCAGCTAGCAGATGTCGTTTCATCTATTGCGCAATCTGTCTGATGGTAATACAATGATCTATTTAGTGATCTAACAAATGCAAGTTTGTTCACGACCAAACATGCAATAAGCCTGTCGCCGAGTAAATAAAATAGCCAGATTTTTAGTCGCACACTAATGCATTTTTCTCAGGGCCCCTAATCCGCACGCAAAAACCAAGAGTTATAAGCACCCTGGCTGAACCGGAAAAATTGCGATATCCTTAGAAATTTCGTGTTTCTCGGCATTGGCCGAAGAAGAATTCCCGACTGAGATTTAGTTGACTCGCTAGCGTTTCTCGCAGTCGCTTTCATTTCCGGTGATCTTGGTTGTTATTGCCTTACTTTAGTTGCATTTAATCTGCCGAGACATCCGCGTTCATTAGACCTCTCTGACTAGACAGAAATCAAGAGCATAAGGCACTGACAATCAGGTGTGCAAATATTTCGACTGCCCACCTGTCCACGTGTCTCTTGATTGCCGGTGTGATTTCTTCTGCAACTGGATGATTGTCTCAACCTTTAAAATTTTCTTCCTACTTTCTTTCCTTGGGTTTTAAACCTTTCATCATCACCGCGGTCATAATCTTCAGTGCAGCTGCCTGACTGTGAAAAGTTTGTGGTCGGAGCGCACAGAAATGCAATCATAAGATTTACAAACTAAGGTAGCTAACACAATATTTGCAACCGAAACACAAATGTTTGTCCAGTTTTATAAACGTTGGCTGGTGACTTGTTGTGACACCAAGCCCACGCCTTTGCACATCCTGCACGGAATCGGCTGTCTCACTGATTGCCAGTGAAAGTACGAGGATAAATTGTGACCAGAAAGTCGTTAGCCCGTGGACATAAACCCGAACAACCGATGCGCGCCAAATCTTGAACGGTAGTGAATACCATACCGTGTTACCTCACCCGTTGTGTGCGACCACATGAATTCGAGTCGTGAACAAACCAAGACGCTGTGATGAGTCTGGCAGTATGAACGATGATCACTGAACCATCCAGTAAAAATCAGTTGAGTCAATGGCAAAAAATCAGCTTCATGGCAAAGGGACTTGTCATCGAGGATTATATACTAATGCCGAAAACAAAACTATAACGTAAATTAACCAATGGGAGTTACACGCTCCGGAGTTTGCATCCATTCAACCTGTGTAGAAAGCATAATCTAATTTGCAAATCAAGATTTTCTATGGGTCTGACTCCGTTGTTTGCTTTTAAAGTGAAAAAACGGACGAGTCCTAGGCAAATAAAAAGAGGATAATGAATGAATTATTTCGGTTCCACGATGGGAATTGGGTCACGTTATCTCCTCATATGAAAATTTCATCGTTGGACAAAAGACATGCCGGAGCACTCGACAATACTAGAAATTGGATTGCAAGTTGGATGCAATAGAACCGTCCTGTTTTCTGTTACGGCTGAGTGTTTACTAGAACCATTTCACCCTGCCAGGTCGAAGTTCACACAGTTGAGGTAGTACAGGATGTAATGCACTATCGGTTTATCTTTGCCAGAGTCTATATGTAGTGGACATCTACAGTACCTAATTTGGATGGAGAAGCCAAAACGGGTAATTGTGGCGCAACGTTTTGCAGAAAGCCCAAATACGACGATGGTTTGAAAAGTCGATGTCACGATAAACGGCCATCGTAGGAAACGGCCAGTCGGCTGACAAAATCGGGGATAGATAGGTGTCACACCGTATGTATTGGGAACAAACGCTTCCTGATTCAGGCCTTCGTTCTTGGATGAAGTCCCGTTGGGTCTCGATAAACGTGAACTTATGGCGGCTCCCAACAAACATAAACGGCCATAGGAATTCCTCCAGCGGTTTCGCAGCGTTCGGATGAGCTCTAATAGTGCAAGACCAATAATTTCTAAAAATCCACCCTTACGGAGCTTCAATAATTGTAAGCGATCTTAATTTACTAATGTAAGTATTACCGTCAACATTTCGTGCTACATTTATTCGCTACTCGCCAAACTCGCGAATGGCGTCAGAAAACAGTATCCCCTATTAGACCAAAAGTGAACGATGAATTTTGTTCTCATTTTGTTGCACATTAGATTTCAGCAAATTACAGTTTTCTTCAATCTCACCTCTCACCCGCCTAGTACATTCGTACCTGCTGTAGATAGCGAGAAAAATGCTTTTCAGCGAGTTGTTCCAACTTAGAATGCTTGCACGCTGTGATAACTTTCCCGGAAATACGCAATTATCAGCTTTATCAAAGTTTACACCGGCTAAGGTGAATCCGCGCAATGAGCATCCACAAAATTCCAGGAAAGACGGCTATCCCACCCCAGATCTGTTAGAAACTAACAAGGAATGATAGTGTCAAAAGGTCAAAATGAACTAATAATTTGTTCAGTTTTGAGACACCATCCTATGTTTTCAGGCAGTTAAAAAGAAAAGCATTGTCAAATGCCAATTTGTCCAGTCCTTGTTTTTGTTGTTCTCTCTCATTTGCTTTACGTGTTTGGAACTAGTGCACGAAATGTTTAGGAATTTCACTTTGAACTGCAGAATGTTTTTCCACTCCGTTAGAAAAATATGTCAAGGTCATATGCCCTGATCACGTGAACCGGAGATCAGGCAACAAGTTGTGTAAACCGTATCTGCTATAGCAGCACTCAGATATTTTGTTCAGATCCCAGCACAAACAGATCTGAGTGAACATGATGCGTGAACAGTAGCCAACATTGCCAAAAGTAACTTCTAATAGATATATCCGTTTTAATAGACATAATGTGAATACGAACAGAGAGCTTCTTTTTGGAGTCCCGTGATTCTTCAGAACAGAAAGAAGAATTTCGTGAGCCGGGGACATTTTATTTACTCTTGCATGCTAGATCTTCCACTACAAAGAAATTTCTGTACCACCTGCGAATAAATACTACTTGCGAAATGGGAATTAGGAGTAGTTTATTGCCGAACTCTTGTGACTTGCATAAACGAAGTTTTGTTGGTGCCTTTATTTTAAGGAGCTAAAGCCCACATCTACTTGGATGGTTTGTGATAGTGAATTCGAGTGAAAAGTTGGCCCAAAAATGCTTCAGTAGTAATTCTTTAGGTGCTACTTTACTGGTGGTTTGTAAAATCGAACAGGTAAGTTGCAATTGGAGGAAACATCATTGGAAGTAACACTAGGATAATTTAAAAAGTTGAATTCTTACTATCTATGATTACGATTCAAAGCGACGTAAAATGGAAAACCGTGGAGTTGGCACTCATTAGTTCTGATTTGGAGGTCTTTTGTTCCGCGAAGAGCTAGTTTGACCCCTTGGACCTTGATGAAAGCGTCGCACAACTTGAACGTTGTCATCAATGAACGAATTGTTAAATTTCGTTTGGGACAATTAGGTGTTTGATTTCACCGGGCCAGAGACATTCACATCGAGTTTGAATCTCAACGCATGCTTTTGGAGGCATTCACTTGTTGAATGTCGGAATCCATCGCGAAGCCAAAATCTATTTTAATGTTTAGGTCCGTAATAATGCTGCATGATACAGTCTCACTGAAGGATGTATAACGAAAGGCCCAATGATTGATTATGATTAGTTATTTGAGCAGAGCGAAATAGTCTCGAAATGTATTCATTCACTAAGGTCGTTTTTTGGGTGCTTGTAAATTCACGATTGGGATATTAGAAAACACGGTAGCACGCAAGCTTGTTTTGGATGCCTTACAAATGTCTGAATAAAACACTTTTTCTAGGTAGTGGAATTGGATTATCGAAGATTAATAATAATGACAAATAATTGGAATATGAGAATAATGCGCTTTCACAACTATTCCTGTTTCGTATCTGTGCACGCGTAGGTGTGCACTGTTGAACTAAGTTCAGGTGTATCAGGTAATCCAAACAAAATGGTCGAAAGAAAGCCATCTAAGTTGAAGCAAGAATCAGTGTTGTCTGTGGTATAAACACACTGGAAGTGTGCTGAAACTATTCCAAAGAAATGAAAACTGGAAATTCCTCGGAGAACGCACATCGACGTTTTGCTGAAAAGAACGATGGAATTTGACAAGACCATTCAGGCCAGAAGGATGCCTGGGCGTGACAGCTGAAAACGAGTGACAAGTGCGTGAAATCCGTGCCGGTTTTCACGAAGGAATACTCGTGTGGATGGTGTAACACTTACGACTTAAACCCTCCACGTCCGGAATACAAAAGTGTGAGATTAGTCCCTTGCTACATTTTGCCAAAATGCTCAATTTCGAACAGAGTGGATCAGTTTATTCACTGGATGTAAATGTGAACTATTAGTTTTGGTTTCTTTTGACAAATAATTTGATCATCCGCTTCCCTGTGGGACTCACGCACCATTGGAAAGAAGTCGCGGAAGGTCAGTCATCGAGTCCTCAGTGTTGTCTAGTTTGTGGTACAGATTTCAATTTTTGTAACCGACAAGCTATTCTCAAAATGAAACAGATAATCGATTCTGACAGCAGAGAATCAGTCGACTTCCGTTTTCCAGTGGTTCTGAAAGCCTGACAGTAAGTAACCAGTTTCCGACATGATAACGTTGGCTGTTTGTGCAACAGTCCTGACGTATTGGAGCTTCTAAGTGGTGAACTGCTTGTTTGAACCCGTTTGAAATCGTCTACGATTATTTATCCAAAACCAACATGCTTGGTGCGTGTTCTTTAGCAAACTGACTGAAGTGAAGTCAGTTGTCCCTTAAAAAAGTAGAATACCAAAGTTTCGATTATCCGTCCTAAATGGTTGGAACTATACCAAAAAATATGGTGTCAAGATTCATAACAAGGACTGTCGTATCACTTGGCCAGCTTGTTATAGGAGCATTACATCAAATGGGTTTAGACAAATTAGTCTAATAAAACTTCGAGTTTGCGTGCATATCCAATGGGGCAATATGTTCAGTTTGCAGTACACTGAATTGCACGCTGTCACATCAGTGCATTGCAAAACAACTCTTTTTTCTTTTATCTTTTATCATTTAATTTCTTTTTATTAATGAAATAGTAATGCACAGCATTTTTCAGGAAGGGTGCGGCAGCCAACAGAGGGCTGCCAAGTGAAGTTGGCCGGCGATGGGAGGATTCGAACCCGCGACCTTCACGTGCAAACACTACGAACTTATCCGTAAGGCCACCGACAGCAAGACGTCGGTTGTAATTCAGTAGCCCGAAATACAGGACAATAACATTGGTCAAATGGTTAGAACTATACCACTATACCACACGCTGACAGCCAATTCCTCATTCGGGAGTCAGTTGCGGGTATCATAAATCCTTAGCTGAAATACTGTCCATCGACGCGAAACTAAATCGGGGTAGTGCAGCATCATTAAAATTCAACGATTCACATGACGCAATGTTGAGTTCTGGTCGGAATGACCAGGTATGGAAATTTGCATATGGTCACAAAATAATCGAACGGAAAAGTCAGCTGGGTTTTTTCATGGAATTAGTTTGGGTCAGTTTCGAATGGCGCGAATTTATCTCTCGTGTGCCTGAACAACCTGCCAGCCGTTTGCATTACAATAGTAACCTTTTTTGCCAGCTGACTATCTGTCTGAGTACCGTGACGGTCTTGAGTTTTACACTGAACTGAATTACAAGACTATCATTTTCTATTTGATCCCATGTGCAAACCGGCACAGTGTCAAATTTTGATTCACACCAATTTCCTGTCCACGTTCTATCGGTGAAAGTTGTATCGCAGTGCTGTGAGTTGAAAAGAGTGAGGAAGATGATTAGGAGCATGGTGCGTTGAAATTTGTCAGTAATTTATGAAAATAATGATTGACGGACAAAAAGACATAGCATTCGGGAAATTCACGTTCCAACATTCAGGCTGCTTTCGTTGAGTATTTCACGGATTGTTTGCTACGCTTTGACTACCGGTATCACAGAATACACCATTCTCAAGAAGAGGGCTATTTCCCTATAGAGAATGCCAGGTGAGGAGTTTCAGCCTTGTTGTGAGGATTCGGACCCGTGACCTCGTGTCTACTATCAATGTTCGATTCGCTTTCCGTTAGAAATAATCAATCGAAATTACGATACCTAGTGTTGAGGAAACTGTTGATATTTCGAAAACGATTTGTAGAGTGTATTACTCATGTATGCCTATCTAATACGTCAGAAAATATACGAGGAGCAAAACATTCACCAACACTGTGTACCCAATTCGTGTGCCCATGGATGGGACGGTTAAGTTAGAACTACTCGTTAAAAGGAACACTCACCAAATACAACCAATATCCGTCGCAAAATTAATTTTTCAACAAATCGGATAACAAATCTGACATCGAATTGGAGCCAGGATATTTGCGTTCCTCAATAAATTATTATTCAATTCCCGTCTGGAAATTTTTGCACTATTCGCGCGCATATTCTGCCAACAGTAGAAGAGCTGTAAGCGCCTTCAGTGGTTGGGCGTCAGATTTCTTGTTTTTCATGGAGTCAGTTTTTTCGGTTGAATGTTCTAGTAACTACAATAGTGGACCCATTTCACCGTCTCACATTTTATCACGTGTAAATTCGATTGATTTATGGCGAATAAATCATCTTGCCCAAAGAAGGATTCTTATCTCAATTCACTTCTCAATAATGCCAAATAAATATCGATCAGGTACGGCAATTAAGTTGTCAGATGGATTGGTGAATGCCAAACTGACAGTTCAATGCAATCACTACCCACGCCCTCATCTTTTCATATATTTTTTCTACTTTAGTTGATATGCTGTAATTTACGCCCTTTTGGGGAAGGCATTATGCCAATTTCGTTTGGATATCGGCGGATAAGAACAATAAAGGATAGACAAATGGGTATTTGAAATATTCAGGACAAAACATCACAAACATGAGTGTTTTGCATCATTTTGTCGTTTTGTAAGGGTAAACCTAGCCCCTGTCAGCAGACATGTTTAGAACAGAAAACGTGACACGACAATTCCAAATTCTTTCACTTATTATCATCAGCTTTAGGTAAAGGAATGGAAATCTAAGAGCGAAGGAAATATCTCGCCAACAGAGTTTCACTAATAAAATCGCTAGAAAATTGCTGCCAAACAAAGTACACGTAGGCATGATAGGACCAAAGAAAGGTCCTAGAATCGTCAAGTTGTATTCTATATGTGGGTAACCCACCCGAGAAAAAGATTCTTCTTTCGGCCCGGGTAAATGACCCACTGATTTTTGTCACAACCAATATATTTCCATCAAAATACGATCTCTCGTTTGCCCTCTTTCTGTGCCTGTGTGTGTCTCTGTTACCACTAACCGTGGTTCCAATCAATTGAAAACAGTCATACTGATTTACAAATCATCTAAGTGATGTTACTAGCTTATCATTACTCCCAGCGATTCGAATAATGAAGGGTATCTATCACCGAGACATATGGGGCTGCTTGCACACAAGTCTTGTCACCATCCACCCAGACACAAACTGAAATCATCCTGAAAAGTCCAAACAATGTGCAACCGTACCGAAATGCAACAACCGAAAATAACGAGAGATAATCCGGCCGAACGTACTTCAACGGCTTCACCGGCTGGTGGGTATCCCCAAAATGACAATCCAAACGGATATTGTTTCAAATGAATTTAACCGTGGCAGACTACCTTTACTATTGTTGACGAAAGTAATGGGCAATAAAAAACTCATCAATTTGGAATGCGACCGACAAAGTCAAAAAGCGAACCCCGGGCAATGTACATCAAACCGTATGAAGCTGATATCTTGAATAAAAAAGCAATAAAGGAACGGAATTCTAAATGACTTAGAATTGATTCCTCTCTGTTCTTACAATACTGTTTTGGTCTAAAATGTCTAAGCTCAGGAGACTGAATATCATTCAAATTATGGTTTTTTCCTAGATGGATTGTGCATCGTATGTAAAGACTCAGTTCCGGTCGCAATCAAATAAGCACAATAGGTAATCTAAGACACGAAACTCTGCGAGTGCGGTTTGTGATCCTAGCAAGTTTTGCTTTTAAAAACGTTTTTTTCTTGCAATTATGTCCAGTAGCCAAACAAAGGAGCATGCACAGATTGTGATTCACAAACCCGACAAGCAGCTTCGACAGTTGAATTGGCAGAACAAAAGGAAGACTACTAATGAAACATGTCACGATGGAGCGATCGAAATCAATGACATAAAGGAAGCTAGACAGTTCCGATGAACTTAACTCGAGACCAGTGACTGCAACCAAACACACGATTGACGGAATCGTCTCTGCTCGTAATCCCAATTCAACCATTTTAGGGTTCAACTAAGCTGCGCTAACAAGATCGCGTAACTCGGCTCCTTTCTCGCATCTGACGAGGAGATAACATCAGTTTTTGGAGTGCAGAATTGAAAAATTTTGACGAGACACTATAGCTGATAACTGGATATTAGATAATCATCAGAATGTTTTACCTAAGTGGTTGAAAACAATAATGCTGAACCCGAAACCCCTATCTGTCCCGTCTAGATAGAATAATTTATCTGTTGTTCTTATTTTTCTGAACTAAGTCATGTTTAATTTCAAGTCTACCTACATTCATGCATGCAGACTACTGGCAGGTAATGAAGAAATGATCTTTACGACTGATGGATAAACCACCTTTCAGCCAGAATCTGACACAAACTGTCAGTGCATGGATGCGGTGCTACAATCGATAGGATTTGGTCGTGTCACTATTGTCAGCTTGCTGATAAGTAGCAAAGTTAGGATAACTTACAATGGACCATTTGCAAAATATTTTTACTGAGATAAAAGCGCACGTAGCCACTAAACTGAATATTACATCACATAATATTGAACTCTGCCACAGAATTTGCCTGCCCTTTCGAGATTTCGTCACAAAAATGAAGACAACGAAAAACTGTACTTGCAACCGGTTTTTCTATGCGGCCGCTTCATCGATCCGAAGCGTTTTTTCGTTTGTGATTGCGAAATGCGTTGGTGTGATTTTCCAACACAAGCATGATTCCATCGATTTCGAATAGTTGCCGATAGCTCTCTCTCTCTCGTTCACTCGTTCGCTCGTACGTGCGCTCGCGGTCGCAATGGCAAGGCAGACCAACTCCAGATCTACACAAGAGCGGTGACATTTGTTAATCTTAGCTGGAGACATTTGTCGGAGTCTTAACTTGCTTGCTTCTGCCAGCCGCCTTCTGTCCATCATATTACGCTCCCTAGTCGAATGCACGTGTGAAAGCTTATGCTAATGAACGACCAAGGAAATATGCTAATGTGGACTATTCAGGTAATTCATTTACTGACTTGGGCATAACCTTCGGTAATTTCGGTTATAGTAACCTCCCGTTCTCCGTAACGTTCCTATTCTTCCTTCTAAAGCATCGAAAAAATGGGATAGAAAAACTTGCATCAAGTTCATCTATTTTGAGTTGTTATTGAGCTTTTTATGGAATGTTTAAAGCGTGGTCCTAGTGGAAGAGTCATTTCCCACAACCACTAAACACCCATCAAGCTGGGGAGGGGACCGGTAACCGTAACCCCGAAAATTGGCGTAGCACACAATCTGATTAGGTCTCATTCTGTCGGGTGTGCTAATGAGCAAGGACGTAAACGGTTGCCCTCTACCATCAATATGAACGGTTGATCCGGTACTCGAACCTTTGGTGTTTATGGTGACAAGAGCTTCATCCGCTTGGCCACAGTTGGCGTAATCTGAGGTAATGTAAAATAAATATTTAGATTACAAAGTAGAACGAGTACCGAGGGAGAATATTTATGTTTACCTACTTGAAATGTTTGTCCATCTGAAGAGTAGAGCAGTCTGTGCAGCGGACTGAATATTGCATGATCTGGTAACGACTACAGTGGGCCAGAAAGTGTTTACGTCAAGAAAGCCATAATGCATATTATATTTGTTCATTCACCTTGGGCTTGATTTAGATCGACCAAGCCCGAAGTTTTCTTATAAACCTTACCTTAGCTGTCGAAGTGTGAACATAAGTTATAGCTTGAAATAGAAGACGTGTGACACAAAAGTAGAATGCCTAACTTCCAGGCCAAAATCGACGCAGATATCACAAAAGCAAGAGCCCTTACGATAAAATCGATTACAACAAATTGTACTCGTGCTTTGACGATATCGACTTGACTGTCGCCGGGTCGTTTGGAACCCAAACTGAGTGTTCAGCATTCGGACTTCAAGCGACACCGCACACCATAATCTGCAACCAGCACCTTTATTCGAAACCATCGCGATTATCAAGAGTGTGAAGATTCTTCGGACTTCAGATATTAGTCTAATGAACAAAAGGTAGTCAGTTTGCTCAAATGATCTCAATCTTGTTGTCTTTATTCGATGTTCAGCTGGTAACCATAACTTCAATGATTCACATGTCAGTAGTGAGACCTGCACATTAAAACACCTCAGGTACAGTCAAGGCAGTATGGTCACAAAATGTAGTTTCAGTAATGATTAATTTGGCTAAACGTTTGCACATTTCGAGAAAAATTCGCATAATGACATGAACTCACACCTATTTGCTCTAATATACTCCATGGAATTAATTTCTAATTACTTTGCGAAAAGACAACTTTCAACAGCTCATGCGTGAAAACACGAAACAGTCTGTAGCTTCAGAAATACGCCCCTATTGGATCTAGCAATGAAAGCAAGTGCACCAGTTGGTGTGATTATGTGCACTATGGACTGTCAGTTTTTGATTGTTTAACATTGTTTGAATATCCGCCCCTAGGGGGTACAAACCATATACTTGACCTGATACGAGACTTGCCTGATTACATCTTAAATGTTGCTAGTGGGAATTGATTTGCTGCCTTCCCTCTAGCAACCATGATGTTACCAATGTAGCTCAGTGTACGCTTGCAACCGACCACTCGGGTGATTGTGCTGGACATCAGCCGTTGGATTAGTTTAACTTCACTGAATCTCACGGTTCCTGATCTACTACTTAATTTCTCCGTTTTCCGGCTTCAAATACTGTCATGAGCCGCTTAAGTGGAACATAACTGACTTGCACCAAAACCACTGTGACTGTTTTCATGCGCACCAAGTAACGTGTCTATAGAAGCTGTTATTTTAGTAGATCTCGATTGAAAAATGATTGTTTATCATGTTCTTGTGTGAGCATGATATCTAAGCTACGGGTGCTACCTCATACCTAACTTGAAAAAACTTGAAAGCGCGCCGCTATCCTCCGCTAATTTGTGCCGTAAAATATGCACACACTCGGTTCAGCAGTCGATGTAGGTAAGCGCGATATATCTTGGTTAATGGAGCACTCATAGAATTCGTCAAGAAGATTGAAAATGATACAAATAAATTTACAACGTTTAGCAAAAATGAATCGATATTTTTGAATGCCGGTGGACTATCAAGTGCTGTCGTCTACCAGACGTGAAACATCTAACCATATTTGTTTTGGACATAGAAGCGTTTTTTTTAAATAAACGTCGTCCGGATCTGTTTAGAAACTTGCATGTCTGAACTGAAAACTAGAATGTTGGTTTTCACCTTAAATTTCAGACTTCGCGTAAGAAAACAAATGGCACTGTTTACGTCTACAACAAACCAAGTACTGGAAACCGGGGACAGATTGGACTGAATGTCGGATCCGCCACAAGTTAGGAAGGGACAGTAATTGACATCTGTAAGTTTCGATAAGGAAGAACGAGTGCAAATCCATCCAAGGAAAATGAGTTCATCAAAATACTGACCGCATTAAAAGGGTTTATAAGGACGAATTACTACGTCTTGGTCCGGTGATCTCATCATTCTGAGTCGCTGTCATCGGCAGAAATTCGCACTTTATCTCAATCTAGCTGATAGGTTCAGCCTAATTGCCTATTATAGTTCCAGAGAAGGTGAACAACTCTAATGGTTGGTTCACGGTCCTGGTCAAATTCCATTTTGCAATCCCACGTTGAGCAATAATTCACCCACTAAAATTCATTGTCTCGCTCATGGAGAAAACTAAAAACATCGCAAAAACCAATCCTTCGAATAATGCGTAGGCTAGGCGTCATCAGGCACTAATTTGGCAAATTCCAGCAAAACAAATGAAGAATAGATAACATTTTTTCACTCAACACTAGTTTACATGAAAAAATTATAATGAGAACGACCATTTCGATGCTTTACTACTGATTTCCACCTATTCTTTCAATTCATCGAGTAATTCGCACTCGAAAATAAGCAAAATGGGCATTCTTGCTCACCCA
Organism: Fasciolopsis buskii; assembly: GCA_008360955.1. Taxonomy (NCBI): domain Eukaryota; kingdom Metazoa; phylum Platyhelminthes; class Trematoda; order Plagiorchiida; family Fasciolidae; genus Fasciolopsis; species Fasciolopsis buskii. The sequence goes on from LUCM01003912.1 coordinate 82,913, forward strand.
CTAATGAAACGTATGCCATGGTTATTCCCTTGCAACGCCGACTGCTATGCCACTGCATAAATATGGAGTCGAATTTTCCCTCAAAGAGCAATACTTTCTTTAATTTAGAAGGGATTCAGTCCTTTGTGGCAAATTAATTGGTTTCTCTTGTAGACCATATCAGTAAACCACAGCTTTTCTATATAAATCTTCCATATTTTTGTGTTCAGCAATATTCCTCGACCTGTTTAGTTTCCAAGGCACCATTAAATGTAGGCTGACTAAAGAAGAATTTGGCGGAAAAGATGAATCCATCAGGCTCGATGCTGGTCAAAGCTGATCTGATTCGACCGATTTAGCGTTAGTCGCCGACAGTGATCAAGATCAGATCTCTTCAAGAGGTCCCATTTTAGAGCAGCACAATTCCCACGGGAAATTGCTGTCGAGACGCCCACCCACCCCGTCTCAAAGAAGCAGCTGCATATTAGATACCAAACGCTTCAAAACCTGGAAGACGAAGTGGGAGATGAAATGCAAACTTAATAAATGCAAGCTAAAATGTCTTGATTTGCACTCAAAACAGGTGAAATCGCGAAAATAGACCAAACGTGATTCATTTAATTGGTTCTTATGACAACCGAATATGATGCCACAACTGATGGTACAGTTAGATTTATGGTGGTTACCATTCTTAGTTGACGACCAAAAATTACCATTCCAAATTATTAATTGGAGAAGCGAGATATTTTCAGCTGATATGCCCACCTCAGGCTGTTTACCCCATTTAAAAACTTGGGTAGGCACCAAGTAAGAAACGACTAGGATATTAAAACAACCTTTTTCTGGTCGGTATTTAAATCGGCATGTCTACGGACATGAAAACAAAATGCAAGGCGTGAAATTTTAGTGAAACATCAGTATGACCGTAGTTATATCTCTTTAAATACAGGTCTTCCTGCATTCTATCAGTGATGCCTGTAGACAAGCTGCACTTAAAGCAAAACTGTTCACCATTACGATTTGTAAAGTGTTAAGTGTATACTTTCCCGTATCCGATAGACATTGGCTTAACCTCGCTTAATAATACATTTCAAAGTAATTAAGGTGACGAATTTTCCCGATGATTTTAGCCTATTCTGTTAAAAAAATATTTTGTAAACTATGGTTCACGATTCCTCTTGAATGAAACTACATATGATTGCAAACGATCTGGATGCCCAAAAGTGATCGCATTCGGGTAGAACAAAAACTAGACACAAACCAGAAGACTGCACGACACTCGGTCGACTTTGTGACCATTTTTTGGGCCAAGTATATGATCTACGTTTGTGTGGAGCGGCTGTCGCCATAATGGGAAGGCATTGCTCAGAAATGAGTGAGATACAACTGTGCTCGTAGCGGATTGATTTCAAACATTCCCCCTGTTCCATTTGCACGGTTATTTTTGATCAGTACCTGTCGGCGGGAAGGTGAATTACTTGTGCCAAGGAAACAGCGAATTTTCGTCAAAATGAATAATAACTGCGGTGCTAAGTTCAACTCCTTTTTCTGAATCGGAGCCCATGAAAAATCAATAATCTTTTTGTGCAAATCGATCTATTGTCTACTAAATTACCCACAAATCGGAAGAATTGATTTTATTTTACGGAGTCAGCATGTGTGTAAGTATGGACGCAACTCATCCGCAAGACGCAACCCCGTTTTTTACATGTCGTCGCCGTTCAAACCGAGAGCCCGGAAACAGGTCATTCGGTAAAAATGAGGACATTCAGAATAGAATTCCAATGTTAGCTAAGGGTGTTTATCCACTCAACGTGGTTCAACGTTATCATGGCAGCGATTTTCGCCATTCATTTCAAAAGGTTTATTATTTGATTTGAGCTAAAGTTGATAATTTTCTTAAATTCAAGGTTAAAATTGCTGACTGATATTTTCCCAGTAAAGGTTGGTCAGATGATTTTGACTTGTTCAATAATGCATGTCCGCAATCAGCAAAATAGCAGTTAGTTTGCCATCTAGTGAAATGAAATCATGGACGCAATTGGAGAATGAGAACAAAATGGGAGATTGCAAGTTTACTACCATCTAGGTTTTTTGGATTCCACTTGTTAGTTGCTTTTTCCACAGATAAACAGTAAGTTCTTTCGACGTTAAATTTGTTACTATTCGAATGTGCACGTCTGAGCCCATCGGTCCATATTTTGCCCCTGAATAAACGACTTATGGCTCAACAGTCTCATTTCTTAGGATTCCTGTCCGGACGATACTGTCCAGTAGACTGAGATAGAAAACCTTTATTAAATGCGTTGACAGTGGAAAGACGTGTGTGAAAACCAGCTTCCATTCACTTCCCACTGAAAACCGGAATTTGTACAATCATTGCACGTTAAGAATTATGTGAGGCCGTGAAAAGAGTGCTGTGTATTATTGGGACGATATACATTGTTCTCTCGTGGGAATTTACAGAAAGGTTAAAATCTTTTGTTCATCATATGTCAACAGCGTTGACTTAAAGGAAGTCGGCAATATGAGCCTGTTTTCAAAACTGTAAACAATCAACGGTCTGATTACCCCTGAAAACCCAGGGTGGCAGTATTCGTATCTTCATGTCCGACGAAGCTGTTCGCATTCACTGATCTGTCTGTGTCTCTCGTCAGTGACTCATTAATTGATTTCAGAGTTACGGCAGGCAAACAAGTCGGAGAAACTTTCCTCATACCGATTTTATTCTTGCAATTTCCACGAAGAATTCGTAATATTCCGGCAGTAACTTTTATGGACCCTGATCTCAGTGTTTGCCAGGCATGTTATCTGCAGTCGCTGTGTGCTGACAATTCAGCTCATCAGCACTGAAAATATTTTGCTATTATCAATTATCGTCCAAACTTGTCCGCAGAAAAACACATCAAGTGGATTCCATCAAGGTATTTGTCGTTTCTAGTACCTACCCCGAGGTTTCACACCCCATAAACGAAGATACTGATGCAACAAATAATTTGTTTGTTACATCGAACCTTCTCATTTTTTCTGCCTGCGTAAATGAACCGACGTGATGCAAATGTCGTTGTGTTTATCCTCAGCCCGTATCTTCCACGGTATGCTGATAATCGAACGGAAACTGACTTTCCGCTCCAAGGAATTCAAACAATGACGTAATTGTTACCATAGCTTTTTTACATTTGAGTAGCCGGACACGAATATCAAATTCATTAAACCTTTGAAATTTCCATGCTATAAACACTGGGTCGTGTAACCACATGTCTCAGTTACATGAGAAATTGAGTAATCAAAAATGTTAGTTTTGCACTCTCAAATTATTAATAATATATGTGAATAAGTTAGAACAATTACGGATGGCCTGCAAATTTGAACTAGTATCAAAGCAAACCCAGGTGATATAATGATGTGAAATACTATGTCTGGAATGAAGACATGTGGTTTGACTATATGTATTCCAACAGACTGACTATCAAGATCCAATGAGTTGCTCAGCGCACCAGGGGGGTGCTTAACTCCCTCGTGTGTTCCATGCGAAACGTGTACATGATTTAGAGAAAGAACCACGTTGTCTTAGGCAAATCCTAAACTTTTGGTAACAGTGTTCAGTTTCTAAGCATTTTGGTGCCTTGGGTATGAACAAACAAATGTCCAATATTGCTTCTGGCAAAAGATATGTGCATCGCTTACCAGTAAGTTTGGGTTAAAAATGTATGATGATTATTTTTTTCTGATGAAGTATTTTATTAGTTAAAAAACCAGATGAAAATTGCATTTTTCATGATATTACCATTAGATGATCTATGGCACAAGATCGATACCCGGTTGGTCTGATCTGTGGCTTCAAGTGGAGTAGAGAAAGGAGTCTGACCGAAACACAACAAGTTTTATGTCTTATTATGTGGACGATGGGCGCTTTGACAGTGAACTACTGAAAGTTGAACATTTTGTGATTTTGAGGTAACTGATAAATTATATTTGTAATCATGTTTTTATTTTTCTAGACAAACCAGGGTTGAACATCAGTGGTATGTGATGAAAAATTAAGTCAACGTAACATCGAAAATTGTTCATGCTTCAAGTTTTACCAGAATAACTGTTAGTGGATACATCCGCGTCTCGCCCAAGGGCATGGACAGAAAAATCGCAATGCGAGTTGCTAGCAGTGGAACAAAGAGAAAAGCTTGTAGACTGCAATTCTGTAAGCCATCCGATGGAGAAGGAAGCTTCAAAATATTTTTTTTTGTTCTTTAAATTGATAACTGAAAATTCAAGAACTATATGACTGATGAGCTAACTTTGGAAAGTGAATGGATGCGGTGTTGTCTGATCGTGTTGTGATGTAAATCGGTAACAAAAATAAGTCGACTGATTTCGCCATCTACTGACGGGGATAAAAGTAGGATTCACTTATGACCGTGAAATGTTTCGCGAGCCAACTGAGGTTTGGGGTTTTCATTTTCCCAGGCATTCCATTCACAAAACGAGTCAAAAGTCACAGATCAGATGTTCACTTTGCATGTGTAAAACTACATCCTAAAACGGTTTAGAGAATGTGAATTTAATTTCTTGCTAAACTTAAGCACACTAGCACGACCATTAATAAAAACAATAATGAACTAAAGCCTCCCGTATATCTCACTGAATATTATCAAAATCGTTTGATCATTCCGATCGTTTGACCTACCTGTCTTCGCCGGCTTTTCCTCGTAGCTCCACCGCGTCGCCATGTTGCAAACGAGAAGACAATTTGTATTTAAAAACCATAGCTTTTTTCACGATTAATGATTCGTAGCTTCCGTCGAGGCAGAAGCAAAACACAAAATGGGATCCCAAAAACGTGAATGTGGGGTTTTCCAACCACCGAGTTGAACACGGAATTAGGGAATCGCCTGATCAAAATTTCTATTCCAATGTGTTCTTCTGATGCTCACAGTTCGGTGAACACCGGAGAAAACAATTGAGTCACACAAATCCTAAACGTTTGTCTCCGTTGGAATTAGGTGCTGACTTGTTTTACAGTGGTGAGTGTAAATGACGAGGCGAATTCTTCTCGATCTCGCCGAGATAGGAGTAGTGGCATGAAAAACGGCACGAGATTACCAGCCGATTCAGTGTCCTCAATTGCCAACCGTGTACACTAATGTCTCAGCGCGAACGAAACACGTGAACAATATACCGGCGGCCCCGTTTGTCAATGCTCTTCAAACTCAAGTTGTTGCAGTAGGGGCTTCCTTCTGATGGCTGATTGGCACACAGGAACGAAAACACACGCGTGCGTACGTGGTGCGGTGCTGCTCGTTCGATAAAAGAGCATGCCTGAAATTGTTAGCACGTGTACGACTAGGTGCGTGAATGGGTATGTGCTTTACTGCGTGTGTGCATCTGTGTGCATCGCGCCGTAAGTACACCCTTGTTCCCGTGGATGCTTGTGCAATTTGCGTGCAGTTGCACGAATAAACGATCAATAGGATGACAATCCAACGTCATTTGCGGTGCATTTGCAAAATCAGGAAATGAATCAAAATATCCAAGATTGTGTACATACGGTCTTCCTTTTTAATGGGTGGGTGGGTAGGTGGGCCGGGAGTGACTAGGTTGGTAACCCACAACAAATACCTACCCTCTGAAAGAGAAAACATCTTGTGTGAATTCCGGTCGACATTCATTGAGGAGAATGACACTGATAATGGATAAGTTCCACAAACGTGATCACCTCAGTTCCCAGTTAGGATTGACAATGTCAGTCATACCTGCTCAATGGATACTAGTCGTGATGAATTTGACAATTGCGAATTTCGCTTTTCTTTTATTGTTCTTCTGAGTACATCCTAGAGCTCAGGATCCCCCGAAAATTTGACGTTTTATCGATTCGAATGTCACACGCATACACAGTGAAGGATGATCATTTTGGATTGTGAATAAGACGAAATACGATCTTCTGCATTGCGCTTAAATCCTAGATAATGGTAAGGAAAATAAGCCGCACAAAGGTAGGGTAGTAATTTAGTAAAAAAATAAAAATCAGAATTTTTGACCGAAATTTGAAATGATAAATCGTAATATTCTTTTCCTCGTTCACTACGGTTACTGCTACGCGCACGCACACACACACACAGTGGGATCCCTATTTGGGATTGCCGTCAAAATTGACGGGGAACTCACAAGCCAAAGTCGATTCGGTGAATCCAACTGCGAGCAACACTTGCACACACCGGACTAAACTTTGACCACACAAATTGCTTGTTACAAGGCCATAAATTGCACGAAATAATGCTTCAGCAATGTGAAAGTGGCAAGTAAATATTTAGCTGGAAACGACATGTTAGGAAACAAATCATCCCTGAGCTAATCGCACTCAATATAATTAAACAGGTGATAGAACTGGAATGAATCCCATCGACTGCGATGATGACCTATTCGCTGATCGGATCTGGGTAGAGTGACACGGTCGGAATGTTGACACACAGTCTAATGAAGACCAATATACTGGGGGTTCATTTGGTAAGGGTAGACTACAATCACGCATAATCTGATTTTTTTGTGCGAAAGGGATTTGTGCGGGTGAATAAAGACTAATGCTACAGTTTTCGGGATATGAAATTTTACGAGATCGGACATCTGATCTCGCGTTTGTCGGGAGGGAACGATGTGACCAAGCTAAACATGTGATAGGTTTCTGTTAGGTGTGAAATGAATACTCTGATAATTGAATTGTTCCTGCCAGTAAATACAATAGATGGTGCTCGTCCAACTAGTTCCAGTGCTCGCGGAGATAGCTTGATTATCTAGACCACTAAAAGTTAACTGGTCTGAAAAACAAGAATTCGTTCAACGTTTGGTCATCCTTCAGTTAATTCCTTTCCTGCCGACTTGACACAAGGCGAAAGCTAGTTCCACTGGCTAAAATCTATGAATTAGTGACCACATCAACACATGCCTGGACTAGTTGACACGGCAAATTTTTTGTTATCCGTCAAACACGGATTTACTGCGTTGGTTTGGTTGAGTTATCGAGTACACTAGTATGGTGCTGTTATAAAGAAACAATGTGCCAAGCTGTTCAATATGAAATTCCCAAGCATATGCTCAATAAATGTATTTATATATCTGACATCTGTGGAATCATTATACGACCTAGACAGAGGACAAAAGACTTTCCAAGCGGTTCAGTTCTGCAATCGTTATACTTCCAGCGATGTACACCAGATTTTGGTTTCTACCTCATAAAGCCATCTGGTCAAAAAAGGAAAAGGGAACGAGAAACAATGATAGGCCGATAGTAAGGTTATAAGCTGAAGAACTACGTCTACAAAGAAACATTTCAAATTCGAAAACGTTGCTAGCTTCGACAAAGCCATTTGACTTACTGCCCTTAGCAACCTTTTAGGGGGACCTCATGGAAGGAAACTCGGAAGACTAACTAGACCTTTGCCAGGCAATCCGCTGTTGTTCGGCTTTCCATGCCTCTCCACCATGTCATTGACTACTCCTGCACCTCGACCCACCTGCTAACCAGTATCTGCCTCGGACAGCACTACACAACTAAGCTGTCGTTCTATGGGCATGCGCCAGGCATGACCCAGCCGTCGTAACCTATTCGAATTCAATGCCCCTCCAAAAAATTGAACAAAGTTTATTGCACCAAACCAACCAGTCATCGTCGAAATTCTCCCACGCTATTCTGCCGATACTATGAATACAACGGTATTTAAAAAATGAAAATCTTCGCAAGTTATTTTTGCCCAGCAGCTTTGTTTCTGAATCGTATAGAACAATGGACAATGCTTCTAAGAAACGAACTTGACGTTTGATCGACAGGCCGATATTACAAAGATTACACAAATGACTGACCTTGGTGAAAACCAATGGAACTTTCTGCATGCGTGAAGACATTATCTAAAATGCGACCAACAGGTAAGAATCAAATGGCCCCTTTAATTGATCTATCCATATCACAAAACGTTTCCGCTGCAATAACGAGGTTTGGCTTCGTGTCATTTCAGTCCTGCAGCAGTATTACATAATTTGAAGGTAAAGGACCCATTCCAAACCAGCAATTGACGTGAGCCTTTAATCGATACCACAAATCTGTGTCTCACGCCTTCGTGGTTGGGGTCCGAAAGACTCGTCGACTTGCTGGCTGGAGGCACTGAAGGATATGGCAGTGAACCGTGAACGGTGGCAATCGTGCTGTCATTTTCTATCGAATCAGAATGATTGAAAACACGTGCGTTTGTACAGTTAGACTGTGTTTCGTGTGTTGGCTGCAGCAGCATCTTATCTGTTCCCGCCTGTGTAGGTCCACTCCCTGTTCCCCTTGGACATTCACCCTTTTTATATAAACGTGTAACTCTGGGGAACGGCAGCGGTCAGTGAGGCTTGCCTTGCTGTTTAACGCTGAACGATGATGATCATGATGATGATCTGTCCCCACATTCACAGTTCCCCGTGTAATGAAAAGCCAAAGTCACAAAATCACGTCGTTTATCACCTCTATGGAAAGGGGAAAAGAGGAAAGACTTTTCTCGGGATAAAATCGGATGAAAGATCGCCTCAAGCACTAATTCGGCTTTGGCCGCTTCCAGCAATGAATTTCACTGTCATGCCTTTTTAGTGTGATGCAGCGCAACAGAACTGTGCGATCGATTCAGTCGAACGCCGCTTTTAGATCAAGGAAGGCAAGTTGTGGCTCTGTGAAACATGTTCCTGCTTTCTAAGATTTCTGGTAAATTGAAGATTTGCTTCGTGTGACCCCAACCAGGAGTGAAACCGATGTGGTTCTCAGGCGTGCACCTTTCGCAAGTACTAGACAATAGCGAAAGATGATTCATGTGAACAGTTCGAATGCAATGGTTATTAAGATAATTCCTCGGTGAATCTCACTTAAAGCTCTATCACTGTTCTTGTAAACAGGTAAGGTCACCGATTCGCAGGAGTACCTAGACATATATTCGCTTGCTCGGAGGAGTTATCTGCGGTGTTACCATTTCTCCATCATCCGTGAAGAACGACGGAGGTAGCTGCGTTGTCTTTCCATAAAAGTTATCTCCCTGATGATATCCACTTTGGCTAGGGGACTATATCTGCCTGCAATGGTTTACTTGTAGACATAACCGGAAGGGCCTACCGTGTCAGTGGGTCAGACAAATTACCCCAGGATATGTTCAGTCAGGGATTCTCAGAATGAATCACTGTTCCATCGAATTCTTTAATCACCTCGCTTACGCGCGGCTTCCGTGGATCAGTAATCCAAATCATTTGGTAGAGGCTGCGACTATTTATGATAGCCGCAATCTTTTCTAGTTTCCTGCACTTCCCTATCTACCACTGCTCTCTATGATTTCTCGGGCCGTCGGTCAGGCGATGTATCAGGAATTTGCGCGTCCAACTTCAAGTTACACCCGGAGAGGAGGATCTACGACCAGTTAACAGAGAAACTGAGTTTGAGGAAATCCAATATTCCTGAAGTTCATATGGCCTGGAGCCCGGTGATGAAATTACCGTTGATTACGGGGCTCTTTGATCTACGCTTACTGTACTGTCGAATTCTAGGCACTTTGATGTGACGACGACTTGGCTGAAATTTCAGGATGGAAGTGAAGTTGGCTATTATCATTTAGAAGCGACATTGTAGGACGCGTGGCTTTCATGTTTTTGGCACCACATATTAGGTGCCAATAAAACCAGCTCGGACCAAAACATGATCTCAATCCATAGATTCAGACGAGATATATTGACAACATTCGATTTAGCCGTGCCAATGGTTGCCAATCACGAAGCGGTCAATGTAAGTCCAAAATAGTGAATGCAAAGGAATATGGCAGATTTGCCAACGCTGCTTTTAAGGGCAAGAGCTTGATTGACAGAAACAGTTTGTTATGGAAGCCAACGTGGACAGAATTCGGATCTCCGATGTTCCGTTCTTTTCTCGCTAAGTAGACGATTTGGATGTAAAACTGATTAGGAACTACCACGACGCCCGTTGCATGCATAATTCGCAGTAATCGGTATAATTTCTGATAGAACTCGTTTTTGGATTCAGGAGAGCTGCAATCTGCCAGCCCAGGCATAGATACAATGAGCAGACAAAGACGCTACAATCGACTGCTATCGACACGCACTGAAAGAGCGACTGTTGCCTGAGATTTGGTCGAGTAGTACTATAATATGTTCCCTTGCTCAGACCAATTTCATCGCCATCCTGATCACGAGCGCTCAAAGTTTGATCGACTGGCAAGCAAAGAGTGAAGCTAAAATGGAGGTTTTATTTGGGCTTCGAAAAATTAGTATGGAAGTGACATTTTATGGGCTTGCGTTTCGGACACACAGTATGCTTTTCCTGTTGAGTTTTCTTGAGTCATAGCCGGGGTGCCTTTTATTATCCGAACATTTAAGTTAGTTATTTGAAGTTTACGTTTAGTCAGTAGTAATGCTTGCACATTGTTCCGTAAACTTTTACTAATGCTAGCACCAGATAAATTTACGTCTTCATTAGTTTGGTTTCCCCATCCATTAACTTTGATTTTATTTTGGTTGCTATCCCACAACGTCATCTCCTCAAACAGAACAAAATAACGGAGAGTAGTGAAAAATCGACTCAAAAATACTGAGGTAATGAACCATGCAGAAGGAAAAGTTTCAGATTGAAGAACGCCGCTGACTGAACCATATGACCTACTGTCTTCAACTGTTGCTTCAAGGGATCGCATGGACTCCAACCAAGTAGTCCAACTGTGCCCACACGAGTATGTTCACTGGTTAAAATTGCCACACTTTTCCCATTATTTCGGAACACAGTAAAGGTGATGTGACTTCTGCTCTATTTCGGCCCCAATTCCTCGATCACCCATATCTCGTGTCCACTCTCTCAAATTCCCACCGATTCTAGTGAGAAAGACCAAGTCGAGCTGACAAAACATGTTTATTAATCAAAACCAAACAGCTTATGTTGGTCTTCGATGAGAAAAACTCACTAACTGCCTATTCTCCCAGCTAATTCGGTCCCTCGATACTCACCGACTTTCTCATGTGGCGTTTTCGCTTTGATTATCGGTTGGCATGATCAACGCGGCTGCGTTGATCTCTGCTCCGGGTAGAGGTTATGCCAAATCGACACCCACTAACCATATACCCATGTAATCGACTGGCCACCTAGAACCATCTTCAAACCACTGCCTGCCTTGCATAACAGCGTACCACCAGGCAGGAGATCAGTGGTCATGCTCAAAACATTCTCCAGATACCTTAACCTATTCGGATTTAACGCCTATTCTGAAGATTAAATCATAAAACTCAGTGCTTTTGATTTTTGCACAAGATAAAATGATAAATGAACCGAGATCTGAAATGCGAGATTTAGCGTTATGAATAGAATAGCTTTTAATTAGAAAAATACAATAGATCATGGAAGAACTAAGATTAACCTTATTGAGACACTGCAAAAAAGTTAGAATTGGTTAGAAACTGTTTGGCAGACGTGACATGCGATATTGGATCCATATAGACCCACCGATTTCTAAGGAATTCAAGCCCACTCATAGTGGTCACCCACGCTTGGATTTTTCCTCACTACTCACATGCAACGGGACCATGCAACCGAATTGCCATTTTTTTCCCGCGACGTAGTACAAACATACAGGTATTTGATTGGTGAATAGATATTTTGAATAACATTAGAATGCTTAAAATTTCGCAGACTAAAATGTACCATCAACAAAACGATTATCGAACAGAAAGCAAACATATCTCGAACAATCCAATTCAGGGTCTGATGGACGAACGCGCTAGCAGACTTTTTCTGTATTGATAAGTTTCCGATGTGCATGCAAAACAGGCCACACATAACGGATATTGCAGCCATTTCGTCATGTATGTTTGAAAATAACTTTTGCTACAATGGAAGACGCTCGTTTCAAACAATATTTGAAAGAGTTTCTTAGGACAATATCGACCATATAGAAAGGAAATTTTCCGGAACCAAAGAACTAGTGGTGTCTATCGTTACCGTTAATACCAGATGCACTGAAATATAAATGAACTCTGGCCGCTGATTCTCCAAAGGACGATTTTTTACTAAGCTTACAAATGACAGCTATTCCGCAAAGTGGCATTTCGACTTTTGCAACCAGTTTTATAAACGGGCAAAACCAGTTGAATGCCGGATGAAACTGCACTAATGTAGCTGATCATTTCAATCTTTATAGAGCAGCCCGTATGTGGCCCTTATATCCGGCCATACGTTCTTGGACACTCTCTCGGTTGAATTAGATCTCTTGCGTTTACGATTAGCTCGCGCTCTGATAGTGCTTCACGAAGGGTTCAGAATTTAACGTGTCCGAAATACAACTCAAATCCCAAGTTTTGTCAAAATTTATCCCCCTAAGGTTGAGTTTAGCATTTGGAAAATGGTTTATTAATTTCACTAATTTTTTCACTAATTTCTTGTTGTCAAGTCGCTTCACTTGTATTATTCTGCACTACGACTCGTAATAATGTCATTAAAGTTTGTCATACATCGTAATTCTTACGACGTCCATTATGAGTACCTTAGTTCCACATTATCCGGCGGTAGCCAAGCGGATAAGACTGTGGCGTTTGGACGTGAAGCTCGCGGGTATGAATTCTCCTACCGCCGGCCAATTTCCCCACTTGGCAGCCGTCTGTTGGCCTAGGCCTCCTCCCTGGAAAATGATGTACATTTTTATTTCATTAATAAAGGAAGTAAAGGGTAAAAAGTACTTAACTCGAGCTCTAAACAAATTTTTCGCATTGAGCGAACAACTCTCTGTCGCAAGACTTTTAAGGGCAAGCATGACAATGGCAATGAAACTCTGACAACCAGGTTGAACCAGTTCTAATTAGTGCATCATATGTGCGCACGATCATCTCGAATTTCCACTTCTCAATCGAAAAATAAACGAACAAATCATAGCATTAGGTGACTATCGGAATATTTCACCGAAAATGTACATTGGACCTCTGAATTTCCATTCAGTTCGGCATGGAATTCTGTACTTCAGGGATCATATAACCACCTGGAGAAGCACACGATAAGCGCGACCTGTATGTAGCCTCAGATTAGCTATTCATAACAGTAAAATGGCCAATTCTAATTACAACGGAAGCAGTTGTAATTCGTGTCCTTCAAGTCCCAGTATGCTGCAAAACGATTTGTGCTTACATTGAGTCTGTCGTGAAAAACTCACCATCACGTGATACTTCTTATGGAGGTGAACAGATAATACATAAACTGCGATAATCCTTCCAAACCCAACCTTCAGGGGAACCGGGATCATAGCGTGTGTGAATCGGCCATTATTACTTCCTCTTGTTGTATTCCTCAGTTTTATTCATACATAGTGTTGCACTGATATGAATACAGATAACTTCGCATGAGCATGTTCGTCAGTCTGTTTCCTAGTCATGTGCTCTATGGGATTTCCAAACCAAAATTGCACGCCCAGCTGCACAACAGAAAGAGATCATCTGTTGCGCAGTTGACCCATTGTAATTTACTCTGCTTTATTAGCTGAAATGATTTCCTTAACGTAGTCGTAATCGCAACTGGCCTCACTAAATTAACTATTACAAAGACCAGCTGCACTTGTACTTATCATTAAGTGAATCATCCCAGGGTCACACACAAACTTCCTGTACAACTCACTCGGTCACAGTAGAAAAAACACCTGTGTGAGGTTGACTGATATAACTCGTGGATGGGGACAAGAGGTATCGTGCCTTGTGCAGATCCTGGGCAAGAATTACCGTCCCAAGTCTTCTTTCGAATTCACCTGAGGTCACATCGTCAACCATCACTGGATAGCTCACATCTGGTAGACGTATCAGCAATGATGTATGAACTCCACGCATTAAATTGGCGGATATTTTCTCGTCTGTACGGCACCCAGCAACCAATTTGCATGATTTTTTTCAAACGGAGAACTAAACACATCTAAATTCAGTAAATCTCATCAGTGAGGTTGAAAACAAGCATTCGGAATTAGTAGTTGCACTTACAGTTCGAAAGCGGTACGCAGGAGCCACAACAGAGATGGTAGATGCGTTTCAGTAATGTGCCCATTAAAATGTATTTTTCGAAGGAAACCAAAGTCATTTTTGAAGTAAAACAAACAGTTCGGTGCAAAACACATCTAGTTTTAATCAGCTAAAATGCACTGGACGAAAATTTCCCATGTTTAATTATAGCAAAACTTTAAACAAGCAACTTCCAATTCTCCTGCCTCCGTTTGCCCAATTTTACACGGGCTATTTGATGAAATAAAGGCGGTTTTTCAAAGAAGGTCATTCAGAAGCTTAATATGTACAGCTGCCATTCCTTGGGGAAAACCATGGCCTGTTCAGGAGACACCGCATCATGGTGGACTGCCTCTGTCCCAAATGCTAGTGACGAAATTAGCTGTTGGTACAAAAACTAGTCGCTTCTCTTTTCACTGAGTGTTATACTGGTTCACATTTGAAGGAATATAGTGTGTACAGCAACAAACGCACCGTTCATTCGAGTGACTTTTTTATCTCACAAAACACTCGATGTAAACCGTCAGCTGTTGTGTCAGAATATCAATGAAGTTGATGAAACACCTGTTCAGTATCTTCCGGCGAAACTTCCATGAAAACGTGTGACGCGGATGGTCGTCGAGGCTAGACGCCCGTGAGTAATATGAAACAGAACCAACTCCTCAACCAGTAAATGTTTTCACTTTTTCAACAAAGCAGTCAAACATGCGTTTTGATTAGTCACAGATTAGTGTTGTTTTTTTTGATTTTACACATTTCCATTGCTTTGTCCGTGCAACGGGACAACTCAGTCTGCCAGTTCGAACAATGTTGAAAATCAAACTAGACTTGGGTGAAACCAAATGGCCAAGAACAGCCGTTCTAAGGACGATACAGGACAGCTTTAAAGCCAGTCAGGAAAGCTGAAACTGGCTCTTTTGGCCTAATCAAATGCGGGTAATACGTGAGCTTAGCTGGTAGCTATGGATGATTCTCTTTGATGCATATTCAGACTAAAAAACGAAATGTTCCCGTAGTTCATTATTAAAGATGGTGGAAATAAATCAAAAGCAGCTTCATTCTGATCCTCCACTCGTAAGGTCAACCGAGATAATATTACGGGCATCCGATCACATATCGTGTGTTGTTTGTTTGACCTGACAATTGCATTCATTACACCGACATCCACTGATGAAAGGTGATACCAAACTCCCAGATATCATTGATGTATAAAAAGGAATAACTGTTCCGTTTCTCGGTAGTCGTTCGTGATTTTGAGAGAAAACGAAGAAGGAATATGTGACGTGAACAAATAATCTACCGCTGGAGTTCAATTTACAAAACATCTATTTTCTGACTTGCAATGTATTGCTGCAACTGATGCATGTAAATAAATGTGTCATTAAGCCTGGAGAAAATCAATGGTAAAACAACAGCACGGGTTTTCCTCATTCAAACCGAGCAGTTGATGGGAGTCTACCGCGGCAGTTCTATTTCGGATTGGAATTTCCAAGCTATTTACTTCACATTCTTGTAGAACCCAGCGCAATATGTTGAAGCCAATGGGAAAAATAGCGAACGATATAAATTTTCCACGAACAAAAATAACCAAAATTGATTCCATCTCCAATTCGACAAAATTTCCTCCCATGATTTATGCAAAAGAATGCAGCTGAACCTTGCAGAGCATGTGAAAAGACTGTGCATGAGTTGCCCGGTGGTGAATCTTGAACGAATGGCATTTTTCGGATGGTTTAAAAATTGTTTTCGGCCAGAGCTACTCACAGACTGGCATATTTTGTCCATCTGAAGCATTGGAACATAAACTGCTTTGCCAAATACTACGTACGTTCACTATTTTAGGATAAATTGTGAAATTTCTTAATGTCGATATTCGTAATGCGGATTTTGATAAATAGAAATATTAGAAAATTAGAACCTGATTACAGTATTCCAAGGACACAGAAGGTGATAATCCCTTCACATTTTCTGCCATCAAATAATGGGATTCGTTATTGCTATTGATCATTGCCTTCTGACTGACTGTAAAATTTCCCATCCAGAATGTGAATATTATTGATATGGTTTCGATAACGTTTCCACAATGAACCTTTGGTGACATCAGTTCACATCGCGAAACGGGAAACCAATTTTGCACGAACATCAAACTGGGTAGTGTAAGCATTATGACTTAAGCAGTGCGGAGGCAGCAGTTCGCGTTTATTTGTGCTACCGTTATCCAAAGGACATTCCTTGAAAATCGTGCTTTCACTTACCGTTTACCTCCGTCAACCCACCTTCCACTTGGGACAAAGCAATAGATTACACGTCCAGTTTGGATTTGTGCACATTTTCGTGTGCTGACGTGTTATCTGCATCTTCTAATTAATCGGCCCAACATCAAAATTTTCCCTAAAATATTGCAATATTGATCAGATTCATGTGGCAACACCCTACGACTTTTGTCACATTCTAACCCAAGAATAGATGACAAGAACACTTTCGTACCATCAGTGCAGCTGCGAGGTCTGGCCAAAGAGCTTTTGAATTCCCCCTGTACGACACAAGTTATCCTCAATTACATACTTACATGAAGTCCATTATTGCTTAGCTTTCTAGTTTAAAAATATACTTGATAGCATGAATAGAAAACGGAAGAGAGCCAACTTGCAGTTGAAATTTTTTATAACTGACTATCAAGGAACGTAAACTTAAAAAACAAATGATAAAATTACCGTAAGCAGTTCACTTCTTATCGGTGCGTCAGATTTGCCTGTTTGTATTTGTATTTTGTTTACAAATCCATGAAACCGAAATGTAAAACTAAGTTAGCATATTGCTTCTACTTTTGGCAGTCACTGAACACCTTGGGGAGCATGAAAAATCACTACCTGGAGTGAAATATTATTTGCAGAGTAAATTTCGATTGAAAATCAGACCAAGCTCTCCATGTACGCTCAATCGTAACAAAGGATCACGAGACAAACACGGAGAACCAGACAACAAAGGCAAAAAACGTTCAATCCCGTCGACTAATTTTTTGACACTTCCGTTGTGTTTACACATGTCTGACGAATGGCTTGGTGACAATGCGCTTGCACAGATGTAGTTACACTTTAATCTGAATTCCGTGTGGTAATTGTTAATGCGCATAACGATCAGTAATTTCGTGTTCACATTAATGAGGGCCGATAAAAAGTGTCAGGGCAGATGAATCACGTTCCCGTCTGACAAAACCCGACTAAGTAAACCTGAGCATGTCGACTTTGAATCACTTAGTCGTTTGTGGGCGGCAATTTGTGACACGTATCTTCTTGCTAGGGTGCACACTAGTATGAGCTGAGCATTGTGCGACAGACCAAGCTTTTCTGAACCAGTGAGTCAAAACAGTGCAAAAAACTGGCTGCTGTTCGTTAGTAACAGTGAGAAACATTTTAGTGATATCAAGTAAATTGAATAACAACTTTGCTACCATTTTGAAATCGTCGCACTCATTGTGATCAGCTTTTACCAGGACATTGCCTCGTCAGTGAGTAGGCTGATTAAGCACAGACACGTAGAAACCATGAACTCGAGTTTGAGACCATACCACTAACTAATTTCGATCAAAACAGATCAGAGTACATAGGTTCAGTCAAAGGCAGTTCAATGTAAACGACGGATCACTCTTGTCGATCACAAACCACCCATTTGCGTGTCGCTTTGATAAGTTTTCTCCGTCAGGTGCTAGATCACGGACCGTGACAAATGACAAATGGCAAAATAAAGTGAAATTTGACAAAAGAATTTCCAGTAATTCCAATAGAAATTACTCGAAATTGACAACCCCTCAATATTGAATATCAGTTATCGATCATCTAGAGTGGAATTGGAAAAAAAGACCGAAAATACCATTGCTCAAAGTGTCCATCGGCAAGAAACACACTCCGGAGTTAGGCGCATTACACATCAGCAGAATGTTATTGAAAACAATTGCACCGCATCAGTTACCCTTGGGCAAGTAGGCACCTTACCAATCAGGTAAATAAGGCATCCAGCTGAACAAACCCACAATCTCTTTCACCCTAAGATCTCTCTTTCTCCTTTTCCCTGCTGCACTCATCGTTATTTTATTATCTATAGTGCTGTACCGAAAAATTGTATGCTCGGCAATCTGCGTTCCCGAGGATGTGCAGAAATCGTTTAATAAGATGTAAATGTGGCTAGCTTGGATGAACAAAACTATCGGATATAAAACTTATTCCGACAGGTAGGGAATACTCCAAAAAATGATTAAAAACAAAGCTATCGGTTGCATTGAAGTAAATGTTTTATCAGTAATTTTCAAATCAGAAACAAGAATGGTGCACATTCGACAAAACAGTTAACTGTACACTGTTTTACATTTTGGGCACGGTGATTAGCATTTCGTGTGCATGGTTATCTCTCTGAAACAAACATCAGCTGACACTTGATTAAGCCCATTGGCAAATATCAATCTGTTAATCAAGAGTTTACCCTAACGTTATTATTGTTGATCGCATTTTACTTCTTCGTTCTCCTACGAAATGGTCTTTAGTTGTTGTGTGTCCTTTATCCAGTACATAAAAGGGCGAGAGGACCTTTGGCAAGAAACTGAAATTTCCATTCACTGTTGTCAATCGCCTACGTACAACAATCTTACATTTACAGGAACTAGCCTTGTGAATTTGATAGACGGACATAAAGTGGAAAGTGTGCATTTTTTTTACCAAACTACATTTAGATTTAAAACGGCTGAGTTGGATGAACCAGTAGTTTCTAGGAGCACCCAACTGGATTGTATAACAAACGTCCAAGCAATTCATCTGCTTCGGATCAAAGTTTAGTTTGACCAATTGTGCTTAATTTTTCTCTTACCTCCGTCCATCGCAGCTCCCCGGTCCAAATCCCATAAATGACGCCGTGATTTACGCCTAATTCGCCTCCACTCTGTTCCAGCGTATTACCCTCTTTAAGAGGAATTCCAACGATGGCCTCCATTGCAGACTGAATGTATTGCATGGGTGATGCAGGATTCTACCGATCGGTGTATTTGACGAAGAGATCAAGTGGGACTGATCTACCCATTTTACTGCATTTTGTTGAAAGGTTCTTTTGGACAGATTTTTATGCGAAGGGGAAGAAGTTTTTGAAGTCAAAGGAATCAGCGGAAAACGCTGCACGGATGGTTCACCTTGTTACAATGAATTGTAATCGACAAATCTATTGATATCGACACGTTTATTACCCGTCGTTTTAGTCACCACAGGTTGGTTTGTTTCTCCGTTTGCTGCTGTCTACTTGTTAAGATTGGAAGGAATAAACGTGACTGTTAAATTCAAGAAGGAGAAAAACGCGTATCCTGTGGAGGTTTGTTTGGTATTTGCTGTTGACTTATTGAGACACTAAAGATAGAAAACTTGTACACTTCCCAAGTCTAAACCAACAGACAGCTATTGAAAATACACAATCGTAGGTTAGGGCTGTATAATATGAGTTGCTTGCTTTCCCCTTGTCCTCCAAGGGGAACCGCGTGGTCGTTAGGAACTTATAATTAACCATATTATTTACTAGTTCTGGTATTCAGTTTTTGACTACTGCGCAAAAAACGCCGAGCGACAGCTGGTCGACATTTGCGGTTTAGAAATTCGCTCCGTTTGTGGGCTTCGGGTTCATCAAATAGCAAGAACAGAAGACGCAAATACGAAGAAATTCCAAATGCTTTCCCACTTCCCGTATTAGACAAAGTATGGAAGAAAGTAACCCATAATTTTTCGCTTCTATCTCTGCCACCATTTGGTAGTAATCCATAAGAAATAGAGAGTTTTTGGTTATTTTTCTGACTTTCCTTTACTACTAAATTAATCTGGACCTTGGAATTGTTTTTTGTCTTATTTAAGTGTGCCATCCAAAGAACTGTCACTTATTGATTTTGTTCATCTTCCAGGGTTCTCCTTAGTGAGCCAGATAACACATGGTATCGATGTCTCCCTCTGTACGTTAAATGTCGTCACAATCTACTTGGTATGCACGAACAAGCGACTTTTGACAAATAGCAGCTTTATTTGACAAATAGATTTGAATTTCATACCGAATTCGGTTGAATCAGGTGAGTTTGTGGTCTTATGGGTTTTGCACCATTCTGGGACAATCAGCAACAGATATTTCTTACCAATGAAACCGATCGGTGAAATCGGGACCAAATCAAGATAGGTTATCAGAACCCATGTTAGCATGAATATCAAGATGTTCGGAAGACTTGAGTAACGGGAAATGGTTTATCTCATCCTGTGGGCAAAGATAAGGAAGTTTTATTTATTCTCCAACTATGTACCTCCACTGAAGATTTACGAACCAAAACCATCAAATGACAAATCCCTATTACATCAGGACAGCCAAATATTCTAGACTATGCATTTCTGATTAAAAAAACCCTATTTTGAGATTATTTTCAGTGATGTAATGCACAATCAGAAGCGATGTGTAGTCAGTAAACTATCTGATCAGTTTAGTGTAGCTTATCTGGATTAGACTCGGTTGCAGACGGTGAGGTCACGTAGTTAGTGGACAAAAACTGTTTAGAAAATGCACCCGTAGTCTACTGGTTCTTGGGCGTACCTCGTGAAACTTTTATTGATAGAACTGCATGTGAACCACCCTAAAAGATAAAGATGCATTGTGTACATTGAGCGAGCCGCAGGGAGTGACATTTTCCGGCACCCAGTAAACGAGGACTATCACATACACAAGAGATAAAACTTCGAAATCGTAAATCGTGGAGATCACCCTTGCAAGTATAACTACATGCAAACACTCAAAATCTCAATGTGTCAGTGTACTGTTTACTTTCACCCATGCACACAAAACCTATCGTCGTTTCGGTTACTCTGGTCGAAATCGGACCACCGTTGCTCTATGCGCCTTACTGCAAACTACGAAAATACACTTTTATGGTATCGAGGCACAGAAATCATCAGAACTTTTCACGTTACTGACATCAACAATAAAAGGGATAGGCAAGGATAATTGTTTTTGGCAGAAATGGAAAGAATTTACAGACTGTTATTTCTTTTCTGGAATTCGTCTGCAGTTTTAGTTTCCTCTGGTTTCTCATTCATGCGAACACCTCGCGTGGCGGGTTTTGACAAATCAATAATAAGGACAATATTAGTAAGACCATTACAAACTGCGGACAAGTACACATTTCATGGTTCCTCTTATTTGTACAAAAACAACGATTTATTATGCAGTGAAATGTGACTACCGCGGTGAAAAAGCAATGAAAACACTTTGGGTTCAATTTGCTTGGTTTGATAGTGACTGCAATCGCTAAAGTATTCGTCGTACCTAAGGGAGACTTATACTCTGAATTAACGAATATGAATCAAGCAATCCATAAGAGTACCTAATATTGGCTCGTCATAAACACTACCAAGCAACTTCTCGTTAATTACTCTAATCGGTAGTCTGTGCTAAAACGCCGCATCAGAAAGTTGATGAATAGAAAGTGATCGAATTATGCGGCAGAATAATCGCTGAGTGAAGGTTGATCATGAAAGACCAACACGAGCAACTGGGTTATGATTGACAAACGAACTTTTTGTCTGCCCGACTTGCCTTTATTCTCACTAGGGTTAGTGGGAATGAGAGACAAGACCGACTGCCAATTTTCGAGGCGAAACCAGACGTCCCTTCGCCCATGTGTGGGTTTCGAAAACACCCTATCCATTAGGTTATTTGATCCTGCCCACCAAACGTGTGCTCTTCATGTACATGACTTCCACTGGTTTGAAGGCCTTTGTCAAGAAAAACGACAAAATCCTACGTTAATGGTAGCATACACGTGTTCCATTGCGCGGTTATGGTAGGAACCAGAACAGCTGATTGTTTCAAATGGGTTTTTTGTCTCCCCCTTGTATCTACTGCGGCTGACAAGAAGGAAGCGCATTCACAATATTGCGATAACATTCTGCACCCTGGTGGAGGTTATCGGAAACGAATTTCTTTTTAGCAATTTTATTACAAATTTTTTTGTCAATTTCGGGAGGAAATTTTCCTCTCTGTCGTTCTTTCAGTCCGTTTTCAAGATTTTTCCTGCTAATGATTTTGGAAATTTGTGAATGAGTTTTGAATACCACAAGAGAGAGCACAAGAGATAGTACAAACAGTGTGGCCTAGGATATGATTAGTATGATTATCATTGCATTCATAGAAACTGTTCTTTCCGATAAATTAGGCTAGTTGCATCCAAAATCTTCTTGGAATTTGTATTCTAATAATGAACAGAATGCTAGAAGAGTTTCCGGCACATTTTGCTCTCTAGTCTTTAATGCTTGCCAGTTTGGTTTTCAGTGTGGCTGAGAATAGAAAAAAAGAATGCTTAAAACTGATTACACGTTGCATTGAAGGTACAGAGATATGCTTATAGATTATATCGTTCAAAAATAGTGTACTGCTTGATATATTTTCAAACTTCCGTGTTTCGCACTGCACCTTCTAAATGAAACCTACTATCTCCAAGTCCATTCATGGCGTAAATACTCAGCTTTTATTTTACAGATAAATCCTGAATATGCAATAATCCGTCTGGGAGGTCGAATCTACTATAGTGGTATAAAATAATGTTTTTAACGGCCATATTGACACTCCAGTGTATCCAGATGGATGCATCTTATGGCCGCTGTGGTGCACTACACATGGGGGATGGTCGGTACCCGTGAAGTGGACCTGAATAGCACAGATTTACATTAAATCGGGTTTGGCAATCAGCTGGGCGACAGTAAGTTGTCTTCTATCATCCTAGCCAATGTGAACTGCTTCCTCATTCTGGTCTGCTCTTCTTCATCAGTCCACCTTTTTGAATCGGTACGTGAGAATGCATGCACGTATTTTCCCATGTGTCTGTTAGACGTTCCAGAGAAACAACTTAATTTGACCACAGGAATGCGTCACATAATTAACTGTTTTCATGAGCATTTATCCGTGCGAATTTCGGTTAGCCGAGATCGGGTCGAACATGAAATCGCAAAGATCGATGTGGGTGCATGACAAAGATGATTGGCACCAGATCAGCCAACTAACCGTGCGAACTTGGACAACAAAGTCAGGATGTAAAATTGATGAGGAAAATTCCCAATCTGTCGCACAGGTAAAACATCAAGACCATCTGAGGAAACCGTCAAATTAGCAACAGTGAAAAGCAAAATTAAAACGACATAGTCTTGGTAGCTTCTTTCGGCGGTTGTTTCTGATTAGTTTGTACGACAAAGTTGTTTACCGCATCCAATAATTCTGGTCGCATTGTGTATTACAATGTGGTAAATAAAATTTCCCTTTTCTATCTACGTGTAATGAATTACAGGGATTTTGTTTGCTGTTTATCTTCTTACTGGATTGTCCCTTTTGCAACTATGTTAAAATGTTTTCGATTAGTCCAGGTGTGCAACTGCTTCCCTGAAACTCAACTTGTCACAGATGATGCCATCCTCCCGTGCTCCTAATATTTGAAATCTAACCCTACTTGGCATGTTAAGACTCAAACAAGAGACTGGAATTTTTTGGCGGACTTTGCAATCACGTCGTAAATATTCTGTGCCTCATCTAATTCACCTGCCAGAATAAAGAAGCACTTTCTGCCAGATCATCCACAATTTACGTGGGAGTTAAATTCGCGGGAGAATGTACACCCCGCTCAATGCAAACAATCTTTCATCGGAATCCACTGGTACTGGAATGGAATTCCGAGATTCCGAGGAGAGTTACTGGTTAGCATGATCGGTTAATGAACATCTTGCTCATATTTAAAGAGTGGCAATTCTTCCTTTTCAGTAAATTACCCTATCTACTGCAGACCAGCTTTCTTACTCTTCCTAGTTAGTTGGCCACACGTATTATTTCGGGCACAAGGTAGAACAATTCAGTCAGTATTAATTGGCGTCTTCTAACAGGTCTGCTTTAACCTAGCGAACTTATTCGATCTGGCCCGTTATTTCCCCAGTAAATTTTGTGCAAAATCCAGCACAAATCATTGGCCAATGTACCTATTCTAAGCTGTGATTAAATGAGCAAGGTGAACAAGAGGGACATGATGAACTCAACCGATAGTGAATCACAGATTTGGGTACGACAAACATGTTTTTTGTCTGAACCCTAGCTGTCGAAAACAAGCATTTGTCTTGGGATAGACTAAATAAGAAGTGATATAATTTCCAATGAACTGAATGACCATGCAGAGCACGTTTTAATTGCAAACAGATTTCATGAGGTTAGTCAAATTTACTCGCTTTCTGTGTCAATATCTACTTAGAGTCAATGTAATCAACAAACTGAATCTTCGCTGCCGGAATTTTCACTTCCAATCCAACGAACCTCCTCGGCGCCAGGCATTATGCCAAATATTAACTGCTCCGTTGACCAGCATTCTTCATCAATCAAGCCGCCAAAATTATTTCTCATCGCGCTCATTTGAATTGGTAAGTAAGGTGTACTTTAAGCTTCATGGCAGCTGTATTCACGTATAGCCTGGAACGGAATCTGTCCTCATTATTCAGTTACAATCCGCAATCTAATTTTCCCATTTTAATGGGTTCTGAATAATTTCATCTGGCAGTATTATTTATGGTTTCATGTGAACAAAACTATGTGGGTGAACAACATAAAACTGACTCTAAGGAATGCGAAAATGAGGGTAGAATTGAGCGATCCTTAAAATCGGTATTGTTCTTAATGGTAGCTCAGCTGTGCGATCAGGTTGCAAACTAGTCGACTGGAGCACAAGCGAACAACTTGCATTCCACTCTTTTCGAGCAGCTGGACAGCTTTTATATTTGACGTCCCATAACAGTTCACAAATCCCAGCAAGCTGAATTATTAGCCTGTCAACCGGTGGATTTGAAAACAGACGAATGATCGGTTGTAGCCTGTGATTTGATTGCTTTTGATGTCAGTTCTTTATGTCAAATATTTTTCATTTGTACCCGCATGATTCACCACGCAAAATGTGGTCGGCCGAGGGCAAGCAACTTCTGCAGAGGCAGTGAGAAATTTAGTTAAATGGTTTTGAAAACAATTACCTAATGGCGCAATATGAATAATGCTTCAGTAATTAATAATCCAGCCCCAGGCATTAATATCAGACCACTTCAGTTGACTCCTGACTACACGTACGCGATGTTTCGCCTAAATCCGTTTCATGCTCTTCACCGTAGTCATCTCCGTCTTCGATCGGTTAGCTCACGTTCGGTCTGGCAATAAGTTTCTGTCCCAGTGGACTTTGATCCTGAACCAAAATTAAGGATTGTGAACTACTGTAGGTTTAATGGATAAATCTTGTTCAAGGAAAACTGGCAAACTAGTCAAACCTGATCGGTGAGTGACGGAAAGACTAAATACGCAACATTTACAAAATATCTTTCGTTAAATCCAATGAAGAGTAAAATTCTCCTTCGCATTCACCAAGAAGCCTAGAATTTAAGTCCCCAACCATAAGACTTAGTTCTAAAGAACGCGCATTCCTGCTACCAGTTCAGATATTAGAGAAAGTTTGCCCATCAAAAAATCTTTTCTCCGTCAGGGTAAACATTTCTCATTTATTTTCTCCCGAATTCTTTGGTTCCCAGGATGAATTGTGTCAGTTTCTGACAAGCGAATACTTCACCTTTTTAGGCAAATGACTTTCTGTTGTCCACAATTTTAGATTCACTAGATTTATTTGAAAATGTGCCACAAATCTCACTGCTGACCAGCAAAACCAATTAATTAATCTCGCCGGATGAGTCAGCAGTGTTTTCGTTCTTTTCCTTTTCTCTCTTCCGAAGTGACAAACATTGACAACTTTTCCCTTCCCTATATCGTTTTCCATTCTCGTGTGGTTTGGTGCACCGTCGGCAGTGCAAAGTGCATCCATCGACATGGCCAGATAATCGGCGTTTCCCAACCTATGCGAACACCGGGTACTTGGCCTGCTGCCCTCATATCCCGTTGTCTGTGTTCGCTGGGCTACACCGTCGTTAGACCGAGGGTGTCTGAATTATATAGCCAAAAATTGACTTGCACACAGGCAATAATATCACCATCCAAGTAAGTCCACGAACACAACTCCACTTTGATAGCTATCATTAGTCCCGCGTCTGATAATGATTTGGCATTTCCCATTTTCCCCAAATGTTAAACAAAGCAACATACATGTTCGTTTGTAAGTTTTCACAAGTTAATTAGAGTAAAAATCATGCGGTACTGTATCTACAATGCACTGACCTACTACTGATTGCATTTTGCTTTTACCAAACTAATTGATCGATGGCGAAAACGTGATCACTGATACAGGGCGACTGTTAGCAATTTTCAGTTGACTAATTTAACCTGATCGATGCTGTTCGTCTGAGCTGGTAGCGGCCTTTCACTTTCGTGTGATTGCCAAAGTACCCCGGTTTTTCTTCGTTGCGTTTCGCAATCAGTGCTATTCTGCATGGTGTTGCGCATGCCGAACATTGTTGCACTTTATTCCTTTGTAATCCCAATCATATTGCAACAATGAGGACAGTGCCTTGGAATGCTTGACACTTCAACCGTGACAAAAACGATGTGAGGTTCTCGTTTCAGCAATGTCGGTATTTTTCGTTGATTCTCTAGGCCAACTTTGTTAATGGCATCGTGTAACCTCACGCATCATAAATGCGAACCACGTTTCAGTTCAACCTTTGTTAAACTGCGAAACCAAACAGGTACCAATTCTCGAATGCTAGAGCCACTGTCGTAACAAAACTGAATAGTCGTTTCTTCGTCTGTTTACTCCGATTAAATCAATAATATTTAGGGCTCATCTGAATAGTCCCGAAATGAGCTCATCTGGGTTCGAATGAAAGACCTACGCAAAGGTTGAAGATATTCCGTTGGCTGGGAAACGAAAAAGATAGCTTCACATGAAATCAAAAGTCCACTTTTAGATGGAGATTTGGAAAAACTTTGTCCAAACATATGCTGTTCCAGTTAGTTATCAGAAACCATCTGTGGAACGGTAAATTTCAAATGGATTTCTATGTCCAGTGATGACATGGATCCAAAACAATGCAATTTAAAAGTTCAGATATAGCAAACGTAAAACCGATTCAAATGAGAAATTTTTCGCAATCCTGAGGACTTGAACCCACGCAGAGAATCCACTCACGCAGTTGTACCACCTGTGGTGTGTCAGCTGACCATTTGGACCAGTTGTCCATTTGGCAAATAGGCCAAAATTAAACTTCAAGACCGTCCATAATCGTGAATCATAACGGGTAGAAACAAGTGTATTCACCGTGAGATCCTGCCTCGCGTGCCTTTACAACAGATCAACTATCAGTTGTTCGTCCAACAGCTTCATTTCATCAAATTGTGCATTTCCTCTCTAATCTTCTAGCTGTCCACATATTTTCATGTAATTTCATTTGGATTTCAGTAATTCAGTCCTTCCAAAGGCATATCCGGGAGAAATTTCGTGAGTTCCGGACGATTACAGCTCACCAATGCATACACGGGGCCAGTGATATGGTGACATTTTGGCCACATGTATGGTCTACCTGTTTCTCTAGATATTATCAATTCACACACCAATTAACTGCTAGTGACTGTTTTATGTGACAGAGATATAAAGAGCTTTATTTGGTCATTTGTTTGTTTGGCTACTTAGGGAATGCAGTTAGTTAAGTAGTCGACAAAATAATGCAGAAATACCTTATCCGGAGATATTCCACAAATAGCGGTGGTTAAAACCGATGTGGTTTATCCTCCAAAGAAAATTTTAAAAGGGCTGTCGTTTTTTTCTAATTCTCTATCACTGAGCAGCACGTATTTTCGATTCCTGCGAAATTCTTCTGGTTTCTGCCTCTCATTTGGGTTATTCCGGCACTTTAGCAATAGCGAAAGTGACGATCAGGACATTACCCGCAACCATCTAAGACCACTCTTTCAAACGAATGATCCAAGTATCAAATAAGCCAAGTGAATCACTGTTACAGATCAATGAATAATGCTGGCTGCATCAGACAACAAACGCAGATCTTAAAGTGATGATTTCCTCAGCTATGTCATCGGATTCGGCAAGGAACAAGAAACAAAGTTCATATTTGAACTGTGCTATTTAAGCTTGAGAATATATTTGCCAGTGGTTGTGTCGCAAAGGAAACTAACGACCATTTCGGATTCTCTGAACCTAAACGTAGCCGTAGTGGTATCGGAAATGTCTCGTTCATCTTGCGGCGAGACCAAATTGGCAAAAACCTCCGAAAGGAGATGAATATCACTCACAAAGAATTTCCACCGGATCATTGTTATTTCAAGAGCAAAATCAGTCCCATATGGTCAGAAAGGCAAACAGATGGTTTTATGGCATGTGTAAAGAAAACTAGTCTTGAAGCGCTGAGCTCCCAGTTGAAAGATGCATCAAGGAATCAATACAAATACTTATTGATTCTAAATGATTTCCAGTCACAATCAGACTCAGAGATGCACCAACTTACACCACTTTAGGTGGAAAGGCCCCAGAATTTTACTTTATGGAATGCAATTAAAAACCTCGAAGAATCCAAGAAAATGGAAGCAAACCGCGAACTGACGGCCGAAGAACACAAATACGCCAAAGCTGTCCGATCGCAAGTTTCATCAAAT
Source organism: Fasciolopsis buskii (assembly GCA_008360955.1). Classification (NCBI taxonomy): domain Eukaryota; kingdom Metazoa; phylum Platyhelminthes; class Trematoda; order Plagiorchiida; family Fasciolidae; genus Fasciolopsis; species Fasciolopsis buskii. The sequence continues at coordinate 111,548 of LUCM01003912.1, forward strand.
AAATCCAAATTTCCGTTTGTCACAAGGCCATTAATCAACCATACCATGCATCTCCAAAATATTGATATCGGTATTTTGTGTAATAATAACCATACATTATTCCAATCTGCGACTTGTGCTTTAACACGGCTACAACCAAACATACAATCACGATAATCAGACACACTTTGGATGGAATGGAACATGGCAAAACACCTCAAACTAATTTAATAAATTTACCCTCGTTCGATCCATAACTGTCTAACTCTGTGATAGGCGCACATTTGACTCTTCTGCGAACATTGTGCAATCGTCTTCAGGCAGAAGTTTCGAACTGCGTTACAAAACTCCAAGCAATACACGAGCTAGTAAACAATGCTGTAGTTGGCCAAGTGGTGACTGCGGGAACAGTAAGTGTTGCTCGAAATTTTTGCAACATGAAATTCTTCATGTCAGTAAATACTGTTTGCTATAGCTATCAGGATGTATACGGTTTTAAATGGATTGACACATTGCGATGGTGAGACATGGCTGTTCCTAACTATTGTTATTCGAAAGAAGATGTGGATAAGGTGTTATCACCAGACGGAACGAAATAACTTTCCTTCGGCGAAGCGGATTTCGTTTGCTTGTATCTCAGTCTTCATGTCATCCAGAAAATGTACCAGATTGATCATGAAATAACCTAAGTGGCCTTGGGAATCTCTAAAAATCTTATGGCTCGGAACATGCAAACTTTTTATTCCCGAAGAGGAAGGGACAATGCGACGTTGTTATAACGTTAAACTAAAATTTTCTCACAAATGATTCATGCATCGATGGAATTAGTGCAAATCAAACCAAAGTCTGTAGATAAGTAAAATTAAGCCAATAGAACTGGTAAAATCAAGAACCTAGAGACTGCTTCTAACTTCTTGGCAGGGTATGTGGGAAAGGTTTCCCAAAGCGTCTTCGAGCAGAGATTTCATGAACTGCAGCAGGAAAAAAGGCATTTTTTATTTGCAATTTCTTGTTCTGTCAGAAAAATTGATCTGATACGCTAATCGGCCTCGTCGAGAACGCAACCACGATGAACAGAACCAGTTGTTTCTTGGTGATCGTCCATTCAAGCATATACCCGGAAACATGGTCAGACGACACGAATGGGGACACACAACCAGAAATGACACATGGAACCACACAAGCCACAATAAGGGGATCGCCAAAAGAGTGTTTTGTGCGGACGTCGCTTATCAGCTCGTCCGAGTAAGTGAACGCATTTCAAATAATTACAAGAAGTATAATGAATCCCGTCAATCATTCAGTGGTTACATCATTTTGTCGACTTTCCCCCTAACGCTCACTTTTATCGTGAAGAAGTATGCACTACAATCTAGTCGAATACATGCGAGTTTCCTACGTAACTGCTCTCTCCGGTGCCCCTTCTTCAGGCGTAAACCAGAGACTTCAGAGGAGAACGCATAAACGTGAAAATAGCGCATGACATTTGTTGCCAACGGTTTCGTTCGGCTGGCATTCATTTGCTGTTGAGCCAATCAGCTAAAATCACGCGGCCACTTGTAGCGTAGAAAAAAATTTCTAATGTCCAAACAGCTGTAAAATAAGTTTCTCTAAGTGTCGGAAAAGTGACAATTCAATTTGTTCAAGTTTCACAGTCAACTAACACCATACTCTTTATCCCAACTAAACACAAAACAAACTACACTTAGTGTCCTTCAAACCAAAACTAGTTCTGTCATCACTACCTGAAGAAGTTACAATCTCCTTTCATATGCAAGTCTAATCTGTCAGCAGGATGTACAGGCTACCTATGCAGGCAGGGATGCTCACTTCCCTATACCTAAATAATGTTACGTACCGGTTTAGTGAAAAAAATAATCGCATATGAATTTGTGTAACAGTTTTTATGCTGATCAGCCAACCACAAGCCTAAGAAAAAGTCACTAATTATCTGCCTTTTTTATTTTCAATCACAAGCGACAACCTAATGTTAAACAAGGAGCGATCGGCGACCTTTAACAAAATTAAATTGTTTACTCGGTAAAAGAAGCTAAGCATGAAGGTGACATAAACATTTGGTGCATGTCACAAGACCGAATCTTCTAAAGACCGTCTGGTAGTGAAGCTAAAAGTCGACAGGGTTTGCAACAGACATCTTTTTGCAGCATACAAAATCAGCGAGTCCAGCAGTGATTTGTAAAATAATTTTATAAAAATTGTCATTTCGATCAGATTCCGGTGGCTAGCCGGCAAAACACTTCAGAATGTCAATCCAATTGCCCAATTGCATAATCAAATTGAATGAAGAGCTATTCATATCACCGTTTCCATTAACAATTTCCGGATATTGCATTGGTGATTTTTATTCAGTCCACAATCAAGCAGAACGCACGGACAGCAAAAACTGATACATTCAAAAATGGAATTCTTTGTTCGTGTACCAAGAGATAGATGCCATCAGTTCTCAATGGCCCCTGGGTGCATCCCAATATAATTTGCTAATTTTTAACCTCTCTTTGTTTTTCATAATAATTACCGACGAACTGAATGCATCTTCTCGCATCAACAATCCACTGTTTTTCTGATCACATCTGTGTTACGCCAAATCTTTGTTAGACATGTAAAAAAGGCTGCCATATTAGGCCTATTCTACTTCCTTATCCAATCTCACACATGCATCTCAGAGCTGGCGCTGATCACCTCTCTACTAATCCCTCGTTTCTACCTAAATTCCGGTGACCTCGATTAATTGATGACGATTTGTAAAAACACGACAACTACATTTTCCAACAATAAACATTTATCTTGTTGTGGGCAGTGAAAACATCACAGGGGGTTAGATCATGTATGCAATTTTAAATGGCACATAATCTTGTCATCTTGAATGCCAACCTCGCGATCTCATATACGCTAATCAGTTAGGTTCGATTGGGCATCTACCAAATCACGGAAGTTATTTTCCCCTAACTTATAGTCGGTTATCCGCGTGTCCAAAAGTTTCAGTTCATACCCTGAACCTCTGCCCAAAAGACCGACTGGGGATCAGTAGTTTAGCAGTGAGGACGGAGATCGAGTGACTTTCTTGATCCATTTACTTAGTAGCATCAACTGTTCGAATGGCGCCGTGCCTCACCGTCTCCCGCTTCCCTTCTCAAAGCACAATAGAATCATCTGGTAGTCAACAATTTTTCCGAAATTCCGGTCTAAGTTACATAAATGGCATTAGGAAATTTACGACTATCGAAAAGCGCTTTCCTTTTGACTACGGCATTCTCCACAAGGTAAAGTACTGATTGTATTATTAATAATATTGATGAAACTGTTCGTTTCGTGGTCTAATTACGTGTTGTGACTTGTTCTTGATTGTATGCAATCTATCGAAAGACGATGGATATTTCCGTCTGTAGTTCAGCAAAATACAGTCAGATAATTTTACGCATGGGTGACAATCCGTTTGTTGCGACGAGCTTGGTACTCAGACTCGGGGTAAATGCGTTTGTACTATTGACATGTAGACCATTAATACACGTGTATTATTTGAACCACATCAAGGTTAATCCCACCAGCTGGTTGGCATGAAACCACAAGTTTGCTAGTGAAAATGCTAAAAGTGTTTCTTCCGGTGCATTTTGCAAAACGAGATTGGTCAACTGCACCAAACTAATAAAATCGCACTGTCACATGGCCACGAAAAAAATGGACTAGCAAATACAATGCTTGGTAGAGTTTGAAATGCTGTTGCAGGACTGCATTGGCTAAAAGCCGAACGTCGTTCTTTGGGGGGCAATAGCTGGGTGCGGTAGAACGGCTTAGCTGCTTGGGTAGTTGAAACTCACCAGGTGTTCACAATACCAGATTAAGCGTCTTCGCGCATACAGAAGGCCTGAGTGGCATTCGCCATTGGACTGAAAACATTCTAAAGACTGGTCTTCTGAGCATATTGCACAAATATCTAGACAGTAGTAAATTGAAATTTCTGGACATCAATACAAAGGAATTTCCGGAAAGCAAGACAAAATGGCTTGACTTTAACTGATCTCTCAGAATTTACGCTTTACGTCATGGTTGAAGGCCATGTAATTGCTCACGACAGCCATAGTAATATTTGGGATGGTTTTCTGAGTGTGCTGTGACCCCGTATGTGGAAGCTTCGACGGACGGCTCTGACATCAGTGGTGACTGATAGTACCAAGAAACCCAGTGGTTAGCGAACCCTAAGTGATCCACCAACCTACATTAGGAATGGAAATCCAATCTACTTTACCTACACACATGCACACAATAACACACAAACAGTGCATGAACAACACAGCTTTAATATACCCATACACACACACATACACAAGAGTGTATAAAGACGATTACTCGCAGAACTATTAGGCGCTAGCAAACACGCACAATTCCTAATGGCCATCGTTAAGTCCAGCCAGCCAACGAATTCATGTATATGTCTGAGCGTGAATTTTCAACCCGAACACATGAAAAAAAATGAGACAGTTGTATGGGGAAAACAGACAGATTAGTAACCAGCGGGATAAGGTAACCGATATGATGAAAGAAGAATAACAGAGAAAAAAGATGCGTGAACATCGACTGCGTGACGCTTGCCATTCACGGGCATTTGCGCAGTTCAAGCATACAAAAACTGGAAAGAGAATAGGGACTATTCAAGTATGCGGAGCTAAAAAGGGATCGATCTGACGAATGAGAAAATCCCGGGCAACATGTGAAATGAAACAAACGGTTTTTGTTATATACTTCTTGTTTTGCAAAGCAGAAAATGTATGAAGATGTCTACTCTACCTTTGACTCAATGATCGACAATTGACCCAATGTCCAGTTCTTAACTCTAGTGAGAAAAATCAAGCCCGGCTAACAAAAGTTCGTTTATGAGACAAGAATCAAATCACTTGCATATTAGTTTTCTTTGGTCAGCACCACACCTATAATTATCTCGAATGGCAACGCGTCACGTTTTTTGAGCAATAAAACTGTTTGACATTGCATTGTTTTTATGTGAGTAAATGGAATATGATTATCCTGTACAAAATCATCGGGTTTAATTAAAATGCTAGATTAGAGTGCAATTAATATCGTCGACATCCGCAAAGAATTTCATATCAGTTGAGCGCTTTGCCGTGAGGATTTGCCTTGATCGTCATTGAAAAGTCGGCTAGTGAGTGTCGTGTCAATGTGTTTAATTTTTGACTTCATGCGGATGGAGAAGTTTCGTACAGGCAATATGACCCGGATTTGTAAAAGAGCTCTTTTTATCTTCTCATGGACTTTAGAAATCGGAAAGATTTTGCTTTTTTAGACAAATAAGGTTATATTGGCCATCTCTGAGAGAAAGCTGACAATGTCATTTGGAGAAAAGGTGCATGTAAAAAAGATTTTGAAGAAGGGTGAAGTCGTCAGATGAAACATTGGGAGGGAGAGAACTTGAATTTGGTTTGGCTTCTTGACTGAGTAGAAGGCAGACTGAGAATATATCTCAAACCTCAGCAAAGTCAGACAGTGGTCGCTTGTTGAGGCGGTTCGCGTAACCTAAGAGGAAATAGATCAGGAAAGTCGATTATGACTCTGTCAGGAAAGGAACCTCCTCTGGTGGATGGAATGCAGCTATTTGTTAGATCAAACTTAGTGTAAGGAGGGAGGCATCAGTGACGTCAATCAAAAATACAAAATTTTCCTCACAAGTGTAGACAATATGTGCCAGTAAATAAGCAAAATGGTGTGATTTTGCGTTACAAAGTAAAACGGACCACGTACAGTTTCGTCATAGTTCGGATGTTTTGACGAGAAAAATTGGAATGACACTAAGTTACCCGGCTGTCAGTTTCGATTAGTGAGCATGTTTAAATGAATTCGAACTCCCCAGACCAGACTCAGTTGATATATGCTGCCACCCAGCCCCTAGTTTTCTCGATGCTAACGATATCCTTGCTGTACGGCGCAGAATCATCAATCAGCACAAATAAGTCCGAAACGCCCAGGTTTAGGCACGATTATCGTGTACACATGGCACAAGTATGAACATGAATCGATAATTGCAGTACGAAGGTTGGGTCCAACATTTTCATGGGCAGGGAACGAAGGTCGGTAGTATACTTTGTCGGGGTGATGACTACTGACCTCAAGTGAGCGTCTTTCGAATGAAATGAAAGATTCTAAATGTGCAACAATGTTCGAGTCCAACTAAGAGTTAAAATCCGTTGAAGTTTTGAATGATAATAACTAGGATCAAAAAGCCTAAAGAAGTCAAGTATTTTGAATGAAAGTGAGATGTAATGACGATGACGACGATTTTGATGAAGACGAGGAACCTGGTGATGGTAACGGCGACGATATGGGTATAATGCTGCCACCGTAACATGAAATTCATTTCAAACCGAGGAAAAAGATTTTGGAACTGGAGAGCTCAAGGGTGATATTTGCTCGAACGGACGAGTTGTAGAACAAATTTCCAAGGTACATACAAACTATGAAATCTCAAAGAACAAGGTAGATTCAAGCGCGACTTATGGAACAGATATAACGTGCCGCATCCAAGAAGCATTGTAGTTCAGATAGAACCAAACAGATAGCTCACCTTGGAGACGTTTGGTATTAGTGGACGATGATGGAACGTCTTCACCTTGTGGTCTGTACCAGATGCCCGGTAAAATCCAAAAAAGAAGCTCGATGTTGGTAAATTGCATGAAAACCATTGAATAACGACAGTCGCCTTATCTTGTCGACGACTATAAACTCCCGTCAGCATTTGAAGAACTTCTGAAAAACAAACTTCTTCCGTGTATTTGCAGCCAATCGGGGCTTGGAGCAAACGGAACGGAAAAAACATGCATCCCTAGCCGATATTCACATTCACTAACAACAAATCGCTCTTTCGGAAAACAAGCCCCGTTTAATTTATCACATCAAATTATTTTCTATGGGCAGTTATAAACCGAGGCAGCCGCTGACTCGACCGCCAGCCGAGAATGGTTAAACTTAATGACCACTTTTATCATATCTGATTCGCTGACATGATTAATTATCCACCCTGAAGTCTGACATCATGAAATGAATGTTAATAAGGTTTGGCTATCGAAAATTTGATTGCAAGTCTAAAATAGTACCACAACCAATGTGGACACCTTTTTGGAATTTGTCGAATGTTGCTTGTTGCATCCATCCGTGGACGTTTTGATTCCGGGGGCAATTGCTTCGGAGGCCAGGGGAAGGGCCACGTCAGCAAATGAAACCCTTGTCGATAGGTATCGGTAGTGGTTTTGCAAAGATTTTCTCCTGTACTGCCGCTTTAGGCCTAGTTTCGCTTTCAATAAAGGTAGAATGGAGTCATTTTGGGCAAGGTTGAATGAAAAGCAACTTAGGGAAAAACTAGGACTTGGTGGATGTTGCTAACTGTTCCAAACAATGACCAAAACTTAAATTACTGTACTAAGTCTGGTGCTGACAGAAGAGTAGAAAATACTAGTGTTTTAGACGTGTGTACCAGTCAAATTTGTCAACGAAAGGCATCACCCATTGCTAGCTGAGGAGGGCAGCCAAATTATTCACATATTATCTTTAATTCTGGAAGAGAGAAACGAATACTCAATGAGATTGCGCCCTTTGACTGACTGCGTTACAATTCTGTGTCACTCTTATTTCGTTATTTATGGTTCCCAAATAGTCGCCGTTCGCTGATACAATCAGTCGGAATTATTGATGTTTAGAAACCATATTGTTTCTCAACATGATCTGGGATCAAGCATCGTTGTACTTTAAAGATCTCCGAATCCATCTAGAAGAGGCACTCGTGCTGGCTGACAAGCAGCTCTTAAATGCACCCTTCCAGCCAAGATGCCCAATCCAACATTGTTGAGTACCAACATCCGCTCTCGTTTTACGAAAACTTCGGATCTGTCCCTCACACTTCAGTCACCGATCCATGTTCTTTCTTGTGTCCTCTGTATACAAGAACCTCGACCGAACCCGGATATTGGCGCTTCACTCGTGTCAATAGACAGCTTCATACTCTATCGGCAGGACGGAGTTTTGAATAAGAAGAAGATTGGAGGCCCTGTGGCAACGTATGTAAACTCCTTCTGGTCTGGCAAGTGCGAATTAATTT
>LUCM01003912.1:120802-145777 GCA_008360955.1 Fasciolopsis buskii
CACGTACTCACTAAGTGGAACTGACTGTCCCAGGTTTTCCCGCTAAACCAGTACAATCATAACGATCTTATATATTGCCCATTTTAATTCGCAACGTAATATCGCATTTTTCGACTCTTTTCTAGCATTTAATATTCCTCCTCTTGAGGATAGTTGCATATTATCAAAGGTGATTCCAATCACTCATCAACTTTACCACTGATTATGTTTGGTTTAACTGACCTAAGTGTCTCTCCCACCATGGACGACTCCAGTTTAGATAGAATTATTACCAATCACCGTTTTTTTCCTGAAACTACATGCTCTCGTCTCAAGTCGTGATCACTGTCTGCTTCTGTTAAGGCCCAAGATGCAATCTAGGCCAGCATTCCAAATTAAATCCAACTTCGCCCCCGCAATTTTTCACACAACAAACTTGCTGTTCTGCAGAAATCCCGTTCACACCCGATTGCTCGTTTCTCTTCTGAAAATCTGCTCAAAGGCAATGTCAGACTTTTACAGGGACGGCCAACGAGATCTTTCATATCTGCTAACCACTAGAAACGCTATTTCGTCTCGAATTAGTCCGATCTCGCCACCGAGACTGAATCTTCTAGAAGATGCGAGAAGCACTTTGGCGAATCTTCGTAATATATCTCAAGTTGTGCGATATTTAGTTATCCCCTTATATACAGATGTGGAGCTCGTTTAAATCTCAACATCTAAATGTTTTGAATGTCTACTGTCCCTCTCTCGGTCATGCTACCCACCCGAAATGTCTTCCATCAGTACAAAAACACTTACCTGGATTGATTCTGTGAAATATTTAGGAGCTACTAATGATGAAAATCTGAAGTGGACTTCTCACATCTCCACTTGACGGATGTCATTTCAAATCAAGAAGCTTCGACTTAACAAGGTGAAACAAAGCACCATCTCCCAATTTATATACCAATGTGTTTTCCGGTCATTCTTAGCTGTTCTGTTATTTTTCCGGATTTACTTAAAAAAGACTTTAAAATTCTTTGCCGGGATTACTCGCCTTGTGTCCTTTGTACTACTAACTAAGTTGTCCTTCAGTCTATTTGATCAGCAAAATTTTATACATTGCAACACAATACAATATAACACGAAACAAACAGGCTCTCAACTGTGGTACCATAACTGTGTAAATCTGGGCTTTTTTCAGCGCAGCTTGAAACATCGAGAAATTACGTGTGTTGCGGACAATTTTACTTGGCCGGAATAATTTTTATTGATCACGTACTCCTCCACCAGGTGCACATGATTAAAGTTTAATCCGACCCACTGTGGTTTCGTTTCGTTTCCATTCTATAAGGACATTTCAATTTATGAGTTGACAGAACGAAACAAAACAGGTACGTTTTTATTGGTTAGCTATCCGTTCATTCACGTGAACTGGATGAGAAGATACGGGGCATCAAACGTCCATTAATCTGCTGGGCTTTGTTGGTTACATATAACAGGTTCGATCTCAATCGCAACAGCAACCACTGCTAGCTGCTAACATAATCCTCAGCCGGCCTAGCAGACCGAACCTGCTCATTTTTATCAAGTCTGTCATTTCAGTTGTGTGTTGGTCACATCCAGCAAGGACCGGACGAGTAACGAGCTCCCGATATCCACGTACTATTTGGGTCGTGTCTGCCTCGTGCTAGCTACGAACTTCGTCCAAATATGACTTCTATCTTAGCGTAGTGTGCCAAACGAAGAACTGTCTTGATGAGTCATCAAAGGAGTTTCATCCGAATTAATCAATTTAAAATTATAGATTCAGCCCCTTGGGGCTTGTCTAGGTGTGTTGTCCGTCCATTCCGAAAAGGACCTACAACGCTGAGCCAGCCCGAGCTACTGCGTCAATTGCATCTCATGGTTATATGACCACATCTTCCAGTATTACGATGAGTTTTCCCTAATCTGCCGTTAGACTGATCGATATCATCCAACAAGAGTGGATCGGAGATGTAAAGTAGACATAGTCTCCAGAGCGCCCCGACTGAACTGCAGCGTGAGTTTCTAGATCTGTTTCGCATTGTTCATTTTCTCATCAAACGAAGTGCTCGACCATTAAATATCCGCATTTATGACTGCTTTCATTCACCCAGCGCAAACAGAACACCAAAAACATCTTTTCACTTTCTGTTTTAGTTATTTCCAGACCAAATACACGTCCGCGACAACACCTGTTAGATCAATAACACAACAAAAACAGATAGTTCTTGCTGATCTAATAGCTGGTCATTCACTAGTTAAGTTGCACCTGTGATACTACTTATGTGCTTCCCAGTGCAAGGCACCTGTCAAAAAGTATCAAACGATATCAACCATGCTGAGAAGAGGTAAAATCAGTTTGGGTTCCACTGTCGCACTTTGGTCAAATCAGTCAGCTGCGTAACAACTGATTGACTTTAGTCGCAATCCAACTAACTGTGATGTGATGCTAACTACCGGAAAAGGTAGTGACCATAAATCTGTGCTGATCAGCATAGATTTTACAGATCTGTTTGCCTACTGACATCAGGACCATGTCAAAAGTGAACAGAACAAAAGAATGAGAGAGTAAAAAGTGATGTGCTTTGTAATCAGATCATGATCGCTAACACCAGTAGCTTCGGTCCGTCCGTGTACATCTATTCCAATCCTCTCAGCTTAATCAAACAAGAACGATCAAATGGCCTGTGGCCGTTCAATACGCTTGTCTTATTTGTCACATTGAAAGGGCTGTAGCTATCCGTTCAAATAGAAGCTCACTGGCCGATTTTCACTAGTTTCTCGGCCCCCGTCTCTTCTTTGCTTTTCACTTTCGATCGCCAGCTAGCTCACCTCTGAATGTCCTAAAAACCAGGCAACCACTGCTTTGTCCCGGAACTAGCGCGAGTGGTTGATTCTGACTTTATTATCCGGCTTTTAGCCGATCGGATTGCCTGTGCATACATCGTTCATCTGAAGCCAAAGTGGTCTTTCATACGTCCTGTCTTTCACGTGGAATCCGGCCTCAATGTTATGTAACTCGTCGCACAAAACTCAAGCGGTCTTTCCTTTTACAAAGGCGAATATCCTTGCGTTTAAAACAGTTTTATAGGTTTGACCATGTGCGCCAGCTCTTCTGAATTCTTTCTCTGTCATCGACCACTCATCACATCCATGGTTTTTTTCTGGGCCCTGCATTAGAGACCAAAATTTTTGAGCTGTTCTTCAGGATCTAGTCAGATTCGTGAAGGATAGCCATTGAGTGGCAGACACCGAATTTTTGGTTATTCATCTTTGTATTGTTTCAAGTTGGGGCCTAACGGTTCTCTTGTTATACTTTAGGTCTGGGACTTTATTAATTTGTGGGCGAAAACTACCATGCCACAGTGCTACAAACAGACCCGTGGTAATTTATGGAGAGAAATTTGTTTAGACAAAATCCCACCACGGTCCACATTTCCTTTTCTCATTGTGCCCGTACGGTCATCCGTTGAATATATATTCATCCTACTCTAGGATACGCACCGAAATGGATGCCATCCGTTATATGCAACCTGGAGGCGCCCCCAGTGGTATACAGCTCTGCAGGTTTTGTGCACCAAAGAACCACTGCTCACGTTCTGATAAGGCCGAAGGTGGTGGTTTTTACAGGATATGGGTAAACTCAAGCATATCAAGAAATATCTATCGTGATTTTCTGACAATGAGCATTTATTTATCTTTTCTAGAATTTTGCAGTTCAGCACAAAATTCCGTAAACTATTCAAATAGAGGTCAAAAGTACATCATCCGCAAGGCGCATTCTCAGTGGGCACTGATCATGTGCTAAGTCACGCGGTTCTCCTCATCCCATAGAGTACAAGACAGAAATAAAACAAAAAGCTAATCTTAAACTTTTGCTTGAATCATATATTAAACCAGCCTTGATTAGCATTCATTTGAGTTGACTACAACTGTAGTGAAACTGAAACCATTTAAAATGCATAGTCGCTTCTAGATCAGATTGCAGGAAGCATTTATTAATGCACTGTTTCAATTCCATTGCGAAAAGAAGCAGTGATAAAATCTAAACTGAGAAAACTTCAGCAATCAGTTTCAAACACAAATATCACCTAGAATTCATTATAATTCTAGTGGTGCCAGTTGAGTGGTTCACTACTTCTGTTATTATCGTCACAATGATGTTCGTCACAGCTAGACTGCACCTTAACGTGGGGTGACGGCTTGCGTGCCTCATTGACCCAACGAGTCATGCAGGAAGTTTACCCAAGATCGAAGACCTAATCATGCCTGGAAGGTCAGTGGGTAGAGGTCTGACGAAGTCATCTCCTGATCTTCCCAGTCGAGGGCTGATCTAAACCGACAACTCGGTCAGACAAATGAGTGGAAGAATGAGTGATCCAAGAAAATGGGCTTCCACTCAGCCACACACCGCTGCCTTGTAGTATGGTTCTTGTTAGAACCAAAGGTTTCCGTTGCGAACTATAGTCGTTCTTCAGCTTAGCGACTGGACGTCTTAGCAAAAACTCTGCATTCCGCATGAGTTACACACCTACAAATAATTCCATACTGCATCGATCGTCGCGCAAGATAATCAGAGCAGCCCTACACATTGCGTAAAGCGGAGTGATAGGCATGCAACTGCTCAGAATCCCCTCTCTTTTATTCAACCTGTTTTTCTGTCTTCAACCCAGTCTCTTTCCCCGCACTGCCTACCCATCATGTCCCCACTGATCACACGCCCGATACTCGCAACGGTTCATTGTCAAATAGTGTAGTAGGTGGTTTTCAATCTACTAGCTCACATTTTCTCAAGCCTCGTTAGCCTCGAAATCTCGGTTCCTTCAATGTGCGCACTCTCACGCAGGTTGGCCAACAGGCGTGTGAAGCTTTGACAGTTGACTCGCTATCTATTGATGTCTGCTGTATCAGTGAAACACGAATTGGGGATTCGAGTGGTGTAGTTCAACTAACTGTGACGAATGCCTCGTCAAGAAATTTCCTGCACACTTCAGAAGACGAAGCAGCTCAAGCTGTGGGTTAGCGTGGTCTAGTAATAATCTTACGTGAGAAGGATGAAGCGGCCCCTTCACATTGTATCCCGGTTATTAGTCGCTTATGCGCCGTAAGGCTTGAGGGATCAGTCGGCGTCCGAAGAATAGTTGTCTCAAGCGCAGTTTATTTGTCATCTCGGTATACGCACTAATAGACTGAAGTGCTGACATGCAAATAGAGGAGTTTTGCGGTGAACTCATCACTCTTAAGCGGAAAAGCAGACGTTCCGACAGTGTAGTGGTAGCAGGTGGTTTCAACGAACGAGATCATCAAACTGGTGTATGCGGAAGGCTGCTTTAGGGGTGGCGTTGAGACTCACATGTTGAAGGAACAGATAACATGGAAGAGCTTCTCCAAATTTTGGGCAAACAACCATTTATTCTTGTTTAACACGAAATTCCGACACATTTCGCGTCGCACAGCGGCATGGCACTCTACCTGGACGGATAGTCTGAGTTAGGTAGACCATATTGCAGGGAGCTATCGTTGGCGCAGTCCTGTCGAGAACTGCAGATCCTACTGGACCACGTAAGTCGAATTGGACCATGAGATAGTTTTAATGCGATTTTTGCTGCAGCTCAACGGCCAACGCAGGCCTCAAAATCTATCGGCCCAAGAACGGCTGTCTGATTCGGCCGTTCGCAACAGCTAAGAGCAGAAACTATCCGAGGTACTAAGAATTTCGACGAATAAGCAGTCTAGAACAGTGGAATCGAATCAAGCAGGCGATGCATTTAGCAGCAGATCTTGCCTGTGGCCTCAAATCTGGCTACTAACAGACCCTGAATCTCTCAGGATTCGCTGGATCTGATGAAGCAAAAACGCCAAGTCCCTAACTGCAAACGAGTAAGATGCGTCAACAGTTGCAGCATCAGTTGACAGCAAGCATTTCGAAGAGGAGAAAAACAGCCTGTCATGATGAACTCCTCCAGTACTTTACAAACTGGGTGGAGAAGCTCTGATGAAAATCACCTACCTCGTTGCTTCGTGATATTTGATGGAACGAGGAGGCTTATCCGCTATCTGGGGTGAGTCACTAAGAATACCCGTCTTCGAGAAGGGTACACGGAGTGATTGCAGCAATTCATCGTGGGATTAAGTTTTAATTTCGGATAGTTACTGAGTGTTAGCTTCGATAATGTTGCGCCGTTTGACACCGATTCACGAGAGTAATATCCGCGAACAACAGATCGGATTTCGTCCAGTTCGAGTTTGCATCGACCAGATATTCACTCTTCGACAGATGCTCGGAACGCGCCACACGCACTGGCGCCCTCACGACTTGAGGTGTCCTCAACTTGCAAAGGTGCTTGGTCGGGATCCGTGGATTGATCAGCACTACTCGAGTGCTTTCTCCACCGAATGGTATTATTATTATTATATTGGGCCAATAAGTTTGTGACTGTGCGAGCATTGTACTCGTCACATACCTATGGTCGCTCGAGGTATACGGTGAACTGTCACGTCATTCGGAAAACGCTGGTGGCGTTCGGACAAAGGTGTCCATCTCTCCATTCTTGTTCAACTTCGTCATGGACGAGGAGATGGAAGATGCTTTAGGAGGTCTCCGGGATGTAGAGCTCAAACTGAGAAATGGAGGAATGCTGTGTGCTCCAGATGGCACAGATGACGTCGTGTGTCTGCTCATATTCGCGGACCACGCACGACAAGCACGTAGAGTAGCCTCGAGGTTCTTGTTAGATCGGTTCACATTGCTTTGCACTGATTCCAGTTCAAATTGTCGTTGCAGGACTGAACGACAGTAGTGCCGAACCTGGTGCTGGATGGAGAGAAATCAACAATTGTGGACCGTTTCACTTTCCTTGGTAACAGCGTGTCGAACGATGGTACCTCGGGAGTGGAGGTAAATACACGTATATACAAGGCTCAGGCAGCTCACGCTGGACTAAAGCACTTGTGGTGTCCGCCTGATATTTCACTGAAGTCGTGTAAAACGTTTTCTTGTACGGTTGCAAGACATGGAGTGTGTGTGGGAGATGTCTATCGGCTAGAGGTTTTTGATCACCAACATCAAAGTACTATGGCTAGGATTGGATGAAGTGAAACCGGGTGAATAATGTGGAGGTCAGAAATCTAATAATAGGTGTCAATGTTGAGAATCAGCCTATGAAACTTAGTAGACTACGTGGTTGCTGGTCACGTATTACTGTTTGTGCAAACACTCGTCTTACCTATACCGTGCCTTCATTTGTGTTCCTCCTAAGGAATGGAAGGAAGCCATGTGGAGGCCAACGGATGACGTGCAGACGCGGTTGGGATTGAGAAAATGTACAGCGAACTTAGGTAAAGTAGGTTGTCTCCACGGCCTTCGTGGTTGGGGTCCAAAAACGAATCGTCGATTGCTGGCTGGAGACCACTGGAGTAGGCATATGCATGTGAACCTGTGAACAGGTGTCGATCGTGTTGTCATTTTCTATCGAATCGATAATTGAAAACACGTGCGTTTGTGCAGTTAGACTGTTCCATGTGTTGATCGCAGCGGCATCTTACCTTTTGCCACCTGCTCAGGTTCACCCCTTATTCAACTTGGAGATTCATTCTTTTCATAGAAACGGGTAACTTTGGGAAAAATGCCTAGAGTGTCAGTGAGCGCTTGCCGTTTGCTGTCAGCAACTGAACAATGATGATGATGATGATGATGATGATGATGATGATGATGATGATGATGATGATGATAATGATGATGATGATGATGACTGCCGAACATAATATTTACCACATAATTGCAATGACTGGTTCACTCATACATAGCCATAAATACTTGGAAGAACTTCATGAGTTAGATAAATCTTTGTATCTCAAGTAGGTCGAGATCGACCTCAGGAGGCTCCGGATCCTGATTAGCTGCTTCGTAAAGTCAATTAAGCTAAAACCCGTCAGGTGCTTTTAACTTTCAGAAAATCGGACTGTTCATGCCTAATGAATGTGCAGCGGTAGATTTTGCTAAATTACTCTGTTGCCATTGTAACAGGGTGACACACTGAAACCAACTGAGGCTTAGGAACAACGTGGCGGTTCGGAAGCAGTTGGCATGGAGCCCAACAACGGCCACATTCAAGCTCGGTGATGCCTGGCTAAAGAGCTGAACGGGGAAAACTATTGCAAAATTATAATCACGAGAATTCCGTTGAAATGCAGAGTGACCTCTGGAATCATAGCAGCCTTGGTAGAGAATTTTGGTGCTTACAGATGTGAACATTGTAGGCTCTCGCCGTCGGTTGATTTCATATTCGACTAGTTATTCCGGAGACAATAAGAATGTAAAGAGAGAATGCACAATGAATAAAACGAATATGATGGAGGGGGATTTCACAACAAAAATAAATTTACAGTTAGCACGGTGCCAATAAAAAATTCTACGACTCGTTCAGTCAGCGGGATGACATCAAAGTGACTCCCAGCTGTGGTTAAACGGCTGACATCATCTCCGTTTCAGCGTGACGGTTGCTGGTTCGAATACCCACCGCCGGTAAACCTTCTCATTTATCACCCATCTGTCAACTGCAACTCCCCTCCTCGAAATGACGTACATCACCGTTTCATTAAGAAAAAATGTATGAAGACAGAGAATAGAAAAAAACCTTCATTAGTGGTAGAAGGACGATAGAAGGGTAACGATACCTCGATGGGAAAAATAAATATGAAAAATCAAATGCATGGGGTTTGCATGAATGGCTATTGTTTTAGATGTTTACAAGCAAACTTCAAATGGCCCTCAGAGGTTTATTGCACCTTTCATAGCATTGTTGCAATGCCTAATGAGTTTCAAGTCAATAGGTCTTGAAGTCCTGCTGAAGAACTGTCTACGTTTTTTTCACATGTGCAATGCATGTTAAATTCCAGTATTCAATAGCCTAGAACGGATGACTAATGAGGGTGCTTTTTAATTAGAAAAAATGACATTGATCACAGCCTGGTCATACACAATCCAAGTGCGTCAAAACGGAGTTCCCGGCTCTGCCACACTAGAATCTTGATTGGGCAGATGCTTTTGTAGGTAATTTATTCTTCTGTCGGATGGTTATCAGCATCGAACGGCGAGGATCTAGAAATGGCTTGATGAGTAAATATATGTTCAAGGTAGCTTAAAACCAGTGAACTTGTGCTCTTGCTGCCCAAAGACACTCGCGGTCAAATAAAATGTCTTCTGTTCTACTCTACTACTTCTGCCAGAAAGTGATGTTAATCATGATCGATCGTAACAAAGCACGTGCACGGAGTATCGGTGCCAATTGGAATAGCTCCAAACCCATACCATACCATTTTATTGAAGACAATAAACAGATCCCTACAACCGGAAGTCGCACTCAAGTTTGTTTCCAAGGCATTCGTATGTAGACACACATAATTAACAGAAAAACCATTGTGGGAATACCTTTGGACCAATGACCGCCTTGGTAGGTTAGTTTGTCATTTTCGTCAATCATGATCGGTCATAGTTTTTAGAATGTGAAACTGGAATTGTGTAACCATTGCAAAATTACCTATCTAATTTCTTTTTTGGTTTTCCTCCCGGTTCGTAAAAAGTATCAGTTATAGGAAAAGCTCAGAATAGCCGACAAAAGAAGGGCAAAATGAAAACCAAGCAGAATAATTTTTCAATTGGAGTAAATTTTCGTGATTAAAATCGGTTCATCTGTTTGTCAGCTGCCTGTAAAAATATTCTTCGTAAATCAGCAACCTGGCAAAAATCGATCGGGTATTCCGGGTCACGAATTGCCAGGCTGTCAATAAGCTAATTATTACAAGATGCGTGAAGTTCACCGATCTCTGTCCGAATAGAAGATGTCGTGTGTATTTATTCAACTGCCAATGGGCATGAGAATTTTACTGACGAATTCGTTGATTGAATGCGGCGAGAAAACGCATTTCAGTATCATTGCAGTCTCCTTACTGTTCAGTCCGTAATTCGGAGAGAGGTGTCGACCACTGATATCAAAATGTCAGTCGGTGTAAAAACGAATGGAGATCTTTTCCGTTATTGATGCTAGTTCACCATCGCAAATACGGCAAACGACCATTTCTAAAAAGATCCCGCTTTTATTAGTTATTGGGCTTATTTATTTCACTGGTCTTGAATATTTGTGTTGGTCTTACCACAAGTACGTGATTTTCCTTAGGTTCTGATTGATGATCTTGGCTCTGAGATCCCAAAGGGTTTGTTACAGGTAGAGGTGACATATTCCGTGTGTCATATATTTCGGTTTGGATGCTGAGTAATAGTTGAATAATGCCAGCCTGCCAGCTGACGTTTGCCGGCAGGCAAACAGCTGGAAGCAGTGCACAAGTTAGGCACTTAACTATTTATGTCAGCCGTGGCGATCCAAATGATTGAATTAGCAACGGGATGTCTTCGACCGAAATACTAAACTATATAGTCAGAACCACATGAGGTCGTGGATGTGTGTCGACAACATATTCCAATTCAAATGGACTGCTTGTTTCAAGTGCACCTCAGCATTAGCTATTTCAGTGCTCACGTTGGATTTGCGATTAGTACGTTGTTCCGGATCACGCGCTAGCTAGTTCACTATTGTTATTTCTGTGAATGCTGATTTTCGTTCCAGTAAAAGCATGATTTTGCTCAGAATACCACAATTCTTAACCCGACTGGTGAAAGCAAACAAGTGCTTTGTGGTGGGTCTGACTAGAAAGATGGTCAAATTTTCCATGAACCCGGCACTTCACTGAGTCGTGGTGTAGTACTTTGAGTTACTGGTATCTGCGAAGGGAATAAACAACTATAGCATCCGTCTATCTAATCGACTGGACTAAACTCCCGGAATGTTGAAGAGCAATTTGGATAATCGATAAACATCTACAAATGGACAAAAGATACATCTATGCAGACTTCGACGTCGGCGGGATTCGAACCAGCGCACGGACGAAACCCAAGATTTCGAAATGCGTCCACTCTGCCGGCTGAGCTACGAGGGCACACATAGCGGTGTTCGGACATTTTACTTGGAGATTTACGGTTACCACTAAAATTGCACGAGTATTGGTTTACTCAGTGGGTAAGAAACGTATGCAAACAATTTTGCAGAACTGAAGGGGTTCAGGAAATCCTTGTTTTCTGAGTCAAATTAAATCTCATTAAACTGAAAGCGAGGACTTTTGTGGTCATTCAGCTCTCACTGATGTTTAACTGATACGGGTAAGACTGCAGCAGCATTCATTGATCTTTGAATGTGAAACCGTATATTTTCATCAACGAACAAATTGGGAATGTTGATGTGACACCCGAACCTTGAGAGTTAATCACCCCTTCCAAATCACCAAGTTTGGTGTGCTTGTTCATGGGATCAAGAATCATTATCACCACAGAAAGAGACACTGGCATAAAAGTATGGCACACTATGAAACTTGCCTTCTAGGGCCAACTGGTTCAAAGTCAATACAGTGAGTACGGAAAATCAGACAAGCCAATAACCTGTGCATCGGCTATGACAACGAAAAATCTTTGGTGAGCATTAGGTGAATTCTGTGTAGATAAATATTTAAGTACAGTCCTGACAATGATTCCGGTGTGTTCATAACGAATTCGGAAGATTACCGTTGGGCAAAAGGATACTAATTGTCGTCACAAAAACGGTTTATTCCTGGGGAGGTTTCCGTCTTGACTGGACAGTACATTTTGAATCCATATATAAATGATCTTATCAGTAACCTAAATGCATCCCCGTGGCTTGCGACATCTTTGAGTGTATGGTTTGTATGTAGTTCGCCAAAAGGGATTGCCACTACGATTCATTCGTTCCATGTTTGGTTGACCAAGATGTAAAATTCCCAGAGGCATATGGTCAAATTTCAGCTTTTGTTAACGATATATCTGAAGGTGCGGACAAAGCAATTAGATCGAGTATTTTCGACAAGTTAATGCATTTCACGTGTTCGTTACTAACCAATATCTTTTTTGAGAAAACCAGCTACATTTTATTTCCAAACTTCGGGAATCATTATGCGCCACTTTTTCATTTTTGGAATCTCCTGGAATTTCACAATACAAACGGAACTGTTTCGATCGGAACTTTTACAGGCAAGTCGGTCACTTGAAGATAAACGTTCACCTGTGTCGAAGTTAGTTGCTATTTTCGTGGAATATCTAGATGAAACGAAGACTGTGTCACCCCGCGCAGAAGACACTCCCGCGGGTCTTATGACAAATGCTGTGGTCAGAAACATGGAACATACAATTCGTGCCAGAATATCCACACTTTTATTGATCACTAAAACAGCCTGGTCAAAATATTTGTTGACTGGTCGACCGTTCGGTTATGGTGGATAACCTTGCTCACGAATGAATTACAAGTGAATGAAGCTGGAATGATACCCCAGAAGAACTGAATGTTAACCATGTGTGTTCCTGTGTGTGTGTGTGTATATAAATACTGAAGTATATATCTTTGCATGTGTATGTGATGTTGCGATGTGTCAGATTGGGTGTTGGATCTCCATTCCCATCATCCGTGTTGGTAATCTTTGGGTCACCTGAGGTCAAGCAGGTTTTGTGACTCTTTGAGTGTTTACCGATTCAAGTTTTCGCTGCCGTTCATATATCTGAAGTCTTTTCATCGTCATTCCGGTTGCATTATGTAGAATGGGTGATAATTGTCATGGTCTCAGTGACTGGTCTTCTAAAGTTCGTGAAAACCCGTTTTTTTAGTGTGCGTGTAGGAATGATTAGCATCCTTATTGGGAGGTTAAAAATCCATGCAGCGTAAGTAGTTCAAGCAGATAGCTAACAGATATCATTTAATTCTGATTATTTCCAGAGGTAGAAAGGCAGTTGAATTGAATCGATATTTCTTCGCCCCGGAAAGCTTCTCCTCACTTTGGTAGAGAATGATTCGCATCATCCGCAGAATCCATTGGACGGGGCAGTGGAAGGATGAAGTTAGCGAGGAAATTAATGCAACATCCAGTAGAACGGGACTTCGATTTTTGAAACAAAGCTTGTTTAACCAAATTTGTCCAATACGTTTCGGAGAGTTTTTCATTAGATGTGTCCTAAATACACAGGGTCAGAATTGAGTTTCAACTGCATGGAAAATTTGATCAGCCTAATTTAAGTCATCCGAACTAAATGCTCAGGCCAAAACATCCATTTGGGTTGTACTCATATTTTCTTTCTTGGTGTAAATTAAAGAGTTCTCCACATCCAGTTTATTTGCCCATTTGGAGCGAATAGAGGCTATTTGTAAGCCTGTTGTTATGAAAGGAACAAGGAGTTCCTGTTTCTGCTTTGGGGCAGAGCTAGTTTCAATCCGAAATTCCACTAAATTTTGTTTGTCTACCTTTTAACAAGCAGTGAATTTCATGCCTACAGTGTCGAATCTCGAGCAAATTTGTCGATCGGACTGACGGAAACCGGTCGGCTGAAGGTTAGTTTAAGCCCTGAATCCACTGCCTCGATAATAACCTCTCCCGGAAATCAGTGAGCTACCTCACCGATGCCATCCAGCCAGTCCGTACTGTGATCCTAAGATCGCAGAATCTCAGGCGGGCCCGGTCTACCTGCTCTTGTCCAAATCGGGACTCTCTGTCACTCTTACAAGCTGCAGAAATAAGGATTTTTGTCATCCGAGTTGTCGGTTGCCAATAAGAATGAGGGTTACAGCCGAGTGAAGAGAATCACTGAACAGATAACGAGTGGTCATGGGATAACAAATCACATTTATCTGGTTGAAGTGTCGTGATTGATGGTTTTACCTGAACTTATGAGAAACTCACATGAGTTTATATCCAGTTTACTGGAAGCTGAAAAGGTATAGTTTGTAGTGCCCTAATAACGTTTCTTTGGCAAATGGTATACTATGGGTTAAAATGAATGCATAACTAATTCATTGGCATGAAGTTCACCTCGGATGAAGTCACGAACGGGCATCTAATGCACGAGAACGTGATTGCCCCTATTCCGGCCACTCTACTGACAGCGCATAAATCACTCGCTGACAGCTGTGCATGTATTCATTAAATTCCATTCATTCAAAATCTATTCTTATTCATCATCTTTTTGCCTTTTTCGACAAAACCCGTTTGGGATGACCATCATACATTTGCGAAACAAACTTGCACCGCAAGAGTTCGCTTCTGATCAGCTTATTTTCTTTTCAACAAAATCCCCGGTGAAATACCAGGCAGTAGTCTAATCCTTAAAGTGAATGTCGCAAGCCCTAATAGCTTCAACACCGGTCGCTTTTCCGTTGAGCAATCTTTGATTGGGCTCGGCTGTCTTCTCCAGCCTTTCATTTTTTTGCACAACGACAGCAAGGAATTAGGGGATGATATCACTATGGTGATAATTACCTATGCTTTTAGTGAGACGGAAAAGGATTTGTTAAAATCAAGATTGAGAAACAGGAAAAGTGTGCTGTGGCCAGTAGGGTATTGAAAACTCTTGGTAAAGCGATGCAGAAAGAAGACCGAAGCTGCAGGATATTAATATCGTGCACTATTTTTTCCAGCTGAAAATCGTGCTATCCAGTTATAATCTTCAACGAACGCGCAAAACGTCTGAGAGTTGGTATCATCTCTCTAGGATACTCAGTGCCTGTGTTAATATGTTCTGTGTAAAAAAACTGACACGTAGTCTTAGTAGTGTAGCTTTACGGAAAGCTGACATCTAGAGCCCCGTATTGTGTAACATTAGTCTAGAAGATGAAGTGGGGACAACTTTGCTTCGCTATTGTCAAATATTTCGCATCTGATGACCCCAGGTAGTAATCGAGATAGATCTCTGTCTTTTTGTAATATCGATTTGGCGCAGTACTTTAGACTGTGTTTTGACATCCATCGTACACGTCTTCGATCTACCCTGCTGATATCTCACCGCAACTGCCAGTGAACTGATGTAACACATGTGAATTAGAGTGACTAGATTCACGGTGGTTTGGGATAATCCGTTGGGTGGTTGACAGGATACCAAGCTGTGCTGTTCGGAATGCACGATTAATAGACGAAGTGAGCGTGCGACTCACATCCGTAGGTTTCTGCTTTCCAATAGGTGCTTATGAAGTCGGTTATCTAAGTGAAAAACAGCTCTTCCCAAACAAGTCTAAGTTACAGAAGCAAATTTGTTTGTTTGCGCAATCAAATGACTGCCCTTTCTCTGATACCATGAAGTACAACCAGCCTTTCCTCTTTGCATTCTTTCTCCCTTGATATAATAATTCCGGCGACTGCAGCACGCACCTCTTAAAGAAGCAACTGTGTTGGTGCATCACGAAAATAGGAGCACTGATCGACTTCTGCAGGCATAAAGAAAAATAATGCCCTCGGCTTTCATCGAATCCGAAATGTAGAAGTGAAATCAAGCTAGATGCAAACGGGGACAAAAGAACATAAAACATCATATGCATCTTCGTTTTTTTCCAGTGCGTCAGACTGTCACAAAGCGGATCCGGGGAGTGTGTCTATACTCGAAACATCTTGATGTTTTTGAAGACTGTACCGAAATCCATTAATTTAATCGTTCATAAACCTACATGAGCGTTAATGTGCACATCTGTTGATGTCCTGTTTCACTTGCGCGAACCAATACATTTCACAGCGCCCCAATACCCCCACATATTATCATCCCCCTATTTGGAAGCACTTTTCTAAATGACCTAAAATACGGATACATGTAAGAATAGCGAATGTGATTCGATTTCAAAACCATCAACACTTGAAAACTGATTATTTCGGTAGTTCCGGGCAAACCTTTTCGTGACTTTTATATGACAAATGCTGCCAACAGCAACGTTTGATTAGTTGATGCACAGTTTCCAATAGATCCAGGAGAATAAACGACAAATTCAATGCTTACATTTATATTCTGATTGCAAATCGGTCTCGCGAACTGTTGATGATAATAAATGAAGCGGCTGTTCATCGCCAACCTTTTGTGAAATACGTCCACTGAACATCAGCCATCCATAAACAGGAAAGATTTGACCAAATCTGTAGTCTTTGACCTTTTATCTTTTTTTGTCTTTCATGATCTACTTCCTTTATTAATGAGATAACAATGTACATCAGTTTTCAGGAAGGGGGCCGCATCGAACATAGGGTTACCAACTGGGGAAGCTGACCTGAGTTGGGAGGATTCGAACCCGTAGCCTTCGCGCCCAAGCGCCACGACCTCATCCGTCTGGCCACCGTCACATTGCGGGACACAAATCCATACAGAAAAAGACCACCCGAGCCTTTTGATCGCTTGTGGACCAAGTCAGTGATCTAAATCCTCAAAGCAGTGGTTGACTTCCAGTTACCACCTTTCGGCTTTAGCTTCTTTGATTGTTGAAATGAAAACGTGAAACGGAAGTTGCAGCCTACGTAAGGCCCTCAAATGAGTAATCTGATCAGCATAGATGGGATTGGAAAGGCAAACTCAGGGTCCATACAACGCGATGTTGGCCGCTAAAATATCCAGGACTAACAGCAGTTTTCAAAGTCGTCAGTAGTCAGTAATTCCTGTGAAATTTTGCTCATTGGCATTCATTGATTTATTCGAAGATTCTGCTCTGGCGGTGAAATGATGGCTAGTTCACTACGTGGGATAATATTTGGTTAAAATTTTAGTGGACCCAAATGTTTCAATTTGGCTTTTTGGCTCAGATAGTTGAAGATATTCAGTGCTACAACGTGCGTGGATGTCTCACTCCAGCGAGTTTATATGCTTTCTACATTTGGATCAATTCCACCAAGCGGAAATCATCCATGAACCAAAATATGATATGATATTCAATCACCGCGGAAATACCTGGTGCCACAGATCAATTGGATAGAAAACAACGTCATTGTCAACATATTTATGAGATAGCAAATCTCGTAAGAAGACTGCTCATTTTGAACGTTTTTCCTAGTATTTTTCCTTCCCCCATTACATTGATTTCGTCATTGATCACGCCAGTATTCCATACCATACTACGAAAGCTCATCGCATTTATCGTGCGATTCTTATTCCTTGGTCCATTGACGTCAAACAACGGTGGCTTAGTGTTCTAGTTACTAACCGTTTAAGACCCTTCCAGCGAGAATTCGGTAGGTTCCGGTGTTGTTCACATTGGCAATCAGATTATAAAGTAGCAATGGGTATATTTATAGGCCTAAGAGATCGCACATAAACAAGACTGAGTCAAATCTTATCCGTTCGACGAATCGACTGTGTGCAGCTCTGTTCCAAAAAACGAAACATTTGGCTTTTGCGTATGGGCAATTTATGTGGTTTATTGTATGATCTAATTACATGGCAGTTCCTTTTGTTACAATTTTCCCTCATATTTCGCATCCTTCGATCAATGTTTTAGTTGTTCCGCTTCCTACAAATTAATTAACAAGTAATCAAATTTTATAAACCTGACTGAGCGATGAATAGGATTAACCACAGTGGCAAACCAATCAAATGTTCAAACCATTATTTGTGAATAACTCACTAACAGAATGGCACTTTCATTTGATAAATATTAATTTTACTACTATCTGTTTCTCATTTACTATAGAGCAATTACGAAATTTTCCTTACATCCAGTGCTAAGCAATGAGGAATCGATCACCAGCAGAAGTTGAAATTGTTATAACTCAAAAAGTGAGCATTTGGGACTATTTGTTCTTGATCATGCTGCATACTTTTGGGGCCTTGGAGAAATTTACTTGTATCTGAATTGTCAAAAATCACGGTCAACAGTAAAACGAAAACTCCCAAAGAGTTTAAACTATTTGTTTACAATGGCTAGTAAAACAAAAAAATGTGTTGATCAAAAATCAGCTATTTTTTGTGAAATAATGACAGATTATTATCTTAGGGGCATACAATTGCTTTTCTTTTTATCTTGCCCGGTCGGGTAATCTGAAAGAAGACATTGCATTTGTAATGTGTAGCTTTGACTGATAGCCTTAGCTAAGCACACGGATTTTGATGGAATCTTGATGCGAATGAAAGGAAGCAGTTTGGTAATTATATCTCACTCCTTCAAGCAAAGTAACAAACAACATTTATAAACATTTTCGATTAGTTATTCTTTTATGCGCATTAGTGACTAGGCCCCTAAAATCTGAATGAAATGAAACATGGCAACTCCATTCTTTCTCGCTTTTTTCCCTGACTGATCATTATCGCATCGCAAGCAGCCAATTAGTTCTTATCGTCAGGGTCAAATTATGCATTAACTCTGTACCATGGTCACACAAACATAAGCTCCATTGACCTCAACAATTGGCCTATGTTGTACCGCTATTTTGTGGAATTCAAATGCATATTGCTATTCTAGAAGAGCATTTAAATAGTACTGGCGTGGATTCGCACATGGCATGTGCACTCCGATTCCAATTAAGAACCTTACAATTGTTTATCGAGAAATTGTTCGTCGGTGGAACAAGATCAAACTTCGGGACGATGATAAGTGGTAGTTACTTTGGTTATTCCGCCAGAAGTAGTATGTATACAGGGACAGCAAGAAAACCTTCTCCGCAAAGCACATGCTCGCCTTCGTGACTAGTGTCGCTCAACAGGTATGCTAACCCGATGCTCTGTCGTCCTGCGCGGCTGTGCTGCTGTTCGGAAAGTTGGCCTTGTCTAACCGACGAATAAGTTGGGAGCAAGTCGCCGTTTGATTCATTGTAGATTCGAAATAGCTGCAAATTCCTCATGATGCGGCTGTGCCCAACCAAACGGTGGATGTTCACGAACGTTACGATTTAGACGGGACAGTACCAGGCACGCATATTAGCCAGAAGACAATAACTGCAAAACCAGTCCTGTGATTCTGGATTCATTTCGTCTCGTCATTTTTGCAAGTATTGTTTACAACAACCATGGATTTATAACCATGAATGACTCGGAATGAGTTATCACAAATGATATAGTAATTTTGCTGGAAAAGGTTCTGTGTGGGCTTGAAAATCGATGAACATCCGGTTCACAAAAGTGACATTCAAACAGTTTCACCTGCAACTGATTGATCTGCCTTATAGTAATAACTGTTGGCTTTATGCAAGACCAGGAGGTTTTTGGTTTATTTAGATTGAATAAAGACAACTAATTTTGAAACTGCCAAATTACCTTTATTTATTTATTTATTTATTGTACGGGGACGAGATATCCCGAATCTCGCGGGAAAGGGGAAAAGATTTTGCCTCGTCATAGCAGTCACAACAGCAGTCAAACTAAGGTCACTCGTTCACTTTTAGATTGTCAAAAATACAAGGAAACCGTGATTTAGCACTAAGTTTTTTTTATTTTTGTCATTGCACACAACGTATCTGCGGCGAATGATTTTTGCTTGTTTTGTCTGAACTTGGGACATAAATGAAACATATTACATTACTGTCTATTTGCAAATTCTATCGAAAATTCGCCGTAGGAGTAAACACTCTGGTAATTTCGAAGAAACATATCTATTTCCTACTGACCGATGAATAAATTTTGTCAGAGGACCCTGTTTCGTTCCCGTACCCATTATTTATTCTGGAGCCTTGGTAATGGGATTCACCGTGTCAAACCGGGCTTACCATACGTGTCTGGGGGCCAGAAAGAATGCTTAAATGTCTGGAAGTATTCACAACCCAGGTGTTCTGGTTCCATCGTCCAAATATCTTGCAACATACTAAAATAATTTGCTTACTAGTAAGATTATGGCTCATTTCGAGGCGCACGACTTTAAAACAGATCCCACAAAAATCGGCTCCTGTTGTCTCGCATCATTCTGCGCTGATAGCTTTTTGGCATGCTCCTTGTTTCGGCTACCTTGCTGTTACTTCTGTTTTGTGGCAATTGGGGATTTGCTGTCAACGGTGAGTTTCATCTGCTTGGTGAATCACAATCATTTTCTCCATGACATTCATGCATTTTCATGTGTTTTTTACTTTTATTTAATTGTTGATCATCAAAAATCAAGCAAGAATCAAATGATTAACCGCATAACATGGTACAACTTTGTTTAAACTTCAAGGCTAACTTGATCGACTATCGGGTCAGATGTGAATGACAACATACTGTAACAGAACTCATATACCAATGTAAAATCATTCGGACTTAGCAGTGCTAATATTACCGATTGAAGGCCTAGGTGCCGACTTCCTCATGATTAATTTTATGGTAAGATTCAGGATGAACCATGCGCTGTTTTCAGCAATACAAGGGACGTACAATTTTCTGTTCTTACTTGGAGCACAAAATTCCAGTATGCATCGATGGTTATATTTTAACAATCCAACTCGGCAAAACAACCAGTGAAACGCGTGCTCAAAATAAAATGAAGAATTAGCAACCGATTCGATAATGACTTGAACTCAAATGTGTAGATTGCTAAAACCAAATCCATGGCTTACTCTAACTGTTTACAAAGTTCAGTTTTTCTTTTGAGATGTCTCAGGCTCTAGGCACATTGGAGCTTATTTTGCATTTGTCATGAGGACTAACAAAGTGATTACACAGCACATTCAGGCAGTCGGGTACCTTGTAACCGATGGTGTGATCGTTTTTTCAAAGTGAGGTTTGAGTTTGTGTGTTAATCAAATCATAGTTTGTTGGTTGTCAAAACGTCTTGAGTGTTGCCCTAAGCATTTAAATCAAAACGTTTCATCGCCAGGCAGGTCGACATTGTCAATACCCTAGTGGTACCTGGATCGATCACATAGAACGAGCCTTCGATGACTGGATTCAGGTTCTTAGTAATTTGTTTGCAAAACTTTTACTCTGATGAGTAGCAGTTGTAAGACATATTCCAACCTCTGAGCAGTCGAGTGTTTTTAGGCATGAAATATGCGCATGTGTGGCGGTATCAAAATGGTTTAGAATAGATTGTGCGGATATGGATTTTTAGCGTCTAGCTGGAGAATCGACAGTGGTTGACTGGTTTCGGCTGCATCCACGTGCTCTAGCTGACTGCCTCCGATCAAATTACCTTCTGGTCAGAGAGCAAGTCATTGATCAAATAGAGACTAGTGCAATCTCCCACGTTCCTGTTCCCTGGAGCATAAAATACTCATGTTAGTGTACTGCTAAAACTGTCACGATGTATAGAATAGTCACTTTATTATACTCAGTGCTGCGTTTTTAAATTTCACCAATTCACAAATCGGCTTCTCGAAACAGATTAGGTTCTTTGAAAAGCCTTTTTTGTACTTCATGCCCGCAGTATTTTAGCACACTTGGGGATCGATTAAGATACGGTAGCCTTGAAAACAATACTTTCCTCTCGTTTTGAATTTCTCATTGTCGTTCGACTATTTCTATTCCTGTCATTTTTAGTTTGAACTAAATCCTTTAGAAAATTGACTGAAGTTTTCACTTATATACTTCTAAGGAAATTCATTGTTGAAATTCGGAGTTTAGTTTCCCTGTCAAGAAGCGTCCGTTTGTGTCAGATCCCAATGTGGCACGAATAAAATCGAAAAACGTTCTATCACGTGGTGTGACACGTGTGTGATAATAGCACAGCGTTGTCGGTGCAGCCGATTATTAGCCGACGTTTCAGTTGCCAATGCCAACCTTTTTCGAGGTAGGTACCACTCAAATAGCCCCAAAATAGCACACAGACACCGAAGATTGGATTGGAAGTTGTCTTGATGAAGATTGGTCTTGGTAACCGAAAGGTTGGCTCATCCTTACCTCCACCGAAACGCCATGTTTTACCAAATACACATTTTCTTAAAGATTTCAAGTGGTTTTCAGTCAGCACGATAACTGGCCATCCTGATAGGCGGGCACTAGGCGATAGGACTAAGCTTGGGAAGATTTGTCCCATGCATTCACTTAATTTGGCGATAAAATCAGACAATTATAATGAGCTTCACCACGCGATCTCAATATCGGGCCATTGTGGCATCGAACACCAAAAGTTTTATTTCACTTTAGACTAGTTTGCAGTGTATTTCCATTCTCCTCCAACCCTTATTTGGATTTCAAGTTGAGGTACTTCGAGTCATTTATTTTAATTTACGACATTTGATCCAAATGAGATGCAGATTGAATCAAAAGATGTGTTGAGCCACGTGATGCGTTACACGCAAGCATGTAGTTACCGAAAACGCTGCTATGGATCACTGTAATATCAGACCGAAGTTTCAGTTACCGCGGTGATCGATTCCTCAATTTAGTTTATAGTCGATTCGATTTAAAACTGCTAGGGTAGAAGTCAGTCCTGGTAACCGAGAAGTCGGCTCACTGTTATATTCAGCGGCAATACTGTTTAGAACAAATCCGAAATTCTACTCAGCTTTGTCCTAGAGTTGCAGCCATCAGCGTTTACCCCAACATACAACACACGTAAGTTGTTGCCTCTGTGACCTGGGCTTCTACACGATAAAAAGTTATTTCCGGGGCTGTCATCAACCGTCTTACCTGGCAGTGGAGGGGTAAATGATTTGTGTGCATACGTTTTGTCACCAGAAAAATGCTCCAGGAACACGACTGTGCTGCCTGCGTCCACTGAGGTTAGTCGTCTAAGTTGCTTTATTTAAAAAAACTTATTAATGGACCTTTGTCCTCTCAGCGGACACACGCGTCCATATAATTTCAGATATTTCCGACGGAATAAACTAGGTTCACCAACTTTCACTTGCTGCCATTCATGAATCAGTGATAGGGTCAAATCCCTTGGCTGGCAGCGCCAAAACAGATCATGGTACTGTCTAAATGGTTTTGGGGCATTCGAGCAGTGGGATGTTAGGCACTAAACTTCCGCACATTCTGTTATGTCATAGTTGGCCTTGTTTCATATGTTATCATCCAAAGGCCCGTTAACTCTTGTTCATGAAATGGACGATGTGCAATAAGTCCAGAATGTCCGCGCACGATTGGATATGGTTTCGCAATATGCTCCGTATTTGCTGACTGAAACTAATCGTTTTTCGCTTTTGGTATAAACAAGACGGTCACAAAGCAAGCCGAGCTTTGTTTCTCACTTGCTTGGCGTTTCGTCCTCAAGCGTTTAGCCAGCCGATTCCAGAGGCTCACTAATATTTTGAACAAATAGTATATTATTCTGCACGTGGGAAACTAATCTGCGATTCGGATTTTGGTAAATATTCCTTGTCGCTTGTAATAAACAGGACCAGATTTTCTCACTCCCACGAAATTTGATTGCCTGGCTAGCACTGATAGATTTCAGAGATGTAAACTAAAAGTTGACTTCACAGGTCAGAACAGAAACCCAAGTTTGCCTCAAATAGACTGCAACTAAACGTTGTTTGGGCAAAAGTACGTCCTGTGTCACGCAATGGGATGCGTGATAAGACCTGATTTTAATCATTAGAGTGATCCTAAAACTGACTATGCAACAGGACAAGCGGGGCAACTAAGCTTTTTCAAATGACTGTTTCAGATGACGTACATGCGCGTGTATCAAACAAATTACTGCCAGAAGCGTTACAATTAAGCATCCCTGGAAAATGACAGTCAATGGCAGTTTTCCGCAAGCCTAACAGCCAAAGTCTGAAGACTCGACAGTTTGATGACGTTACAGATAGGAAATAAATAAAAAAAATACTAAACCAATGCCCCACACAGTAGCACGGATGAAAGTTCGCGGTTCGTGGGATTTGTTCAGTCTTATGACATTACGTTCTTTGACTGTGATACTGTTGCTGTATGGCAAGATCGGCCGAATCCATTCGATCTTTTTTCGGGTGATTCATCAAATGTGAGCAGCATTCGATAAGCGATGCCTTCCTTAAAGCTCATTGTTGCACCTGGTAGAGGAATGCAACTTTTGGTTGCAGTCAGTGACAGAGTCAGCCTGCCAATTCATGATCTTACAAGTCAATAAACAAGGAACTGCAAGAAACAAATCGCAGAGATGATCTTTCGTTGCAAAGTCGTCTAAGGATGCAGTAGACTCGATGATTCTAAGGCGTCATAGAACTTTCCCGGCACGACCGAAAACAAGCAGGCTATCTTCATCGGTCACCTGCACTGGATTCCAGATCACCACATGCATTTCATTCATCGACAAAATCCGTGGGTCGTTAGAAGGAAACGCTTAGCATTTTCTACTATCGGACAGGATAGTTATATTTCCTGGTTTGTTATACGATTTATTCATACTACATATCCGATGAAGCTAAGAGCATTTAGAATTTATGCATGAAAATTCAGTAATAAACTGCGGAAGGATTATAGCAGAGAATTTCTTTCGTGAAATGCTAACGCGAATATAAGTAGTCTTGTGGTCATTTTTGGATGTAATTGATATCCCCCTCGAAGAACATGCTCCTGGTATAGGTTGTTGGTTAGTATGATGTAATTGGTGGCCTTGTTTAGTTCAAGAAGGTTGACAAGTTTGACCATAAAATTTCAGACCGATTGATGTTTTGAAATTATCTCCTAATCCTCTTTATTGTGCTACCAAAAGATTTTACCGTTTCTTGTTCATTGATTCAATGCCAGTGTCGATATAAGCAACTAATATGGCGCGCCTGAATGTCCTTGATGAGAGGTCAACTTTGATGTGAATGAGAATCCTTTCGAAACAAATTTTCTTGTTCGTAATCAATCATCAGTATTATGTCCTGGATAACGCAAAATATCCCATTTGAGAAATAATTGTCTCCAGCTGACGAATACAGACGTTATTGTGGAGAGAATCCTCGATAAAATAAGTGACTTTGCTATAGAAGGGGGCTCGTTATTATTTATAAATTTTAATTAGCGTAAACATTAGGACCCTTCGAAAAACGCGTGTGAAATTTTCGTGCTCTATCGGGGTTTCATTCTTCATGTTCGAACTGGTTTACCTAGACAACCAAGGTGGCTCATGTTTAACTTATTACTGCATACAAATAGACATAATAAAGGAAACCTACAAATAACTTCATGGTATGCACTGATGCGCACATATACCTAGCAAGTGCTAGGACCCTAAGGATAGTAACTGGAAACTTTGGAATGCGTCACAATCGGATATATATATATATGTATATATATATATACATATATATATATAT
>LUCM01003912.1:150929-161459 GCA_008360955.1 Fasciolopsis buskii
AATTCGTGTTTCACTCACGCAGAAGATATCAATGGAAAGTGAGCCGACTGTCAGAGCCAAACACGCCTGTTGGCCAGCCTGCATTAAAGTGCGCACATTGAAGGAACCGAGATTTAGAGGCTAACGAGGCTTGAGAAAATGTGAGCTAGTAGATTGAAAACCACCTACTACACTATTTGACAATGAACCATTGCGAGTATCGGGCGTGTGATCAGTGGGGACATGATGGGGAAAGAGACTGGGTTGAAGACAGAAAAACAGGTTGAATAAAAGAGAGGGGATTCTGAGCAGTTGCATGCCTACCACTCCGCTTTACGCAATGTGTAAGGCGGTTCTGATTATCTTGCGTGACGATCGATGCAGCATGGAATTATTTGTAGGCGTGTAACTCATGGAGATTGATGGATGGATGCTGTTAGGGAGTCCAGCAGCTGAGCAGAAGAACGATTAGGATTCTCAACCAAAGCCTTTGTTTCTAACACAAAGCCAACTACAAGACAGTGGTGTGTGGCTGAGTGCAAGCTCATCTACTCGAATCAATTATTTCCCCACTCGTTTTCCCGACTGAGCTGTCAACTCACATCAACCCTTGACTTGGAGGACCAGGTTACTTCCTCAGGCCTCTACCCACTGACCTTCCAGGCATGATTGGATCTTCGGCCTGGGATAAGCCAACCTGTATAGCTCGGCGGGTCATGGAGGCATGCAAACTGTCACACCACGTCAAGGCGCACTGTAATTGTGACAAGACGTGAAGGTTACGGGTTCGAATCCCGGCACCGCCCGTCAACGTCCGCACTTGGCAGCCCTCTGTTGGCCGCGGCGTCCTTTGTGGAAGATCATTTAGATTGTTGTCTCAATACTATAGGGGGTAGAAATGATGAAAGATAAAATCTGCAACAGATGAAAGTAATGCCTGGATGCTAAGGAACAAGGTGAACACTGTGAGACAACCACTTACTGTACCCTTAATGTAACACACGTTGATCATTGTCCTCTGAGCTTATAAAGTTATCTATTCGTGAAACTACTGCGCTAAAAGTCGGGAAGAAACAACCCTCATTTAAAATGAGTTAAAGTACTTGACCGGGACTTGATGGCCCGGTCCAGTACCTTGGCAATGGAGGTTGTGCAAAATCATATTCCCGTGTTTGATCACCGTTAGTCCAGATACAGTGGTGGCACCTTATTCTGTCGGATGTGTAACCGACGGAAATCAAGGCATAGTTTAAGACAGGCACACAAACGGCCCTCAGAAAGACTCTGTTAAGAACAGAAATGTATACATGGTGACAAACACGAATCAGAATGCTTTGTTCTAATGATAGCATCCGCCACTAGGCTAAATATTTATATCCTTTTATTCTGCTCATATGTTAAGCATATAACATATCTTTGTTGTGTAAGTAATCCTACCTTGATGAATTTGCCTCCGTTGACCTCTTAGCTCAGAATGAACCGTTCATCTTGCTTGTTCCTCAGATAAGCCGTACCCATATGAACGCAGCACTCATGTTTTAGTTGATTAATTTGCTTGCATCGGGGGATGGGCTGCGATGATGACTATAAATCTCGTTTTAATTTATTCCAAAGTGTTTCTAACTA
This sequence comes from Fasciolopsis buskii, assembly GCA_008360955.1. Lineage (NCBI taxonomy): Eukaryota > Metazoa > Platyhelminthes > Trematoda > Plagiorchiida > Fasciolidae > Fasciolopsis > Fasciolopsis buskii. The sequence goes on from LUCM01003912.1 coordinate 152,535, forward strand.
ATCTAATTTGGTCAAAGTCATCCCAACCAGATGAGGCAAGGAGTGTATCGAAAAATGGATGCTTCGTGTATTGGTTTTAATGGTGTAATAACACAGATTTGTTGATAGACGTAATGTGCCAACGTTTCGACTATCGTAGATAGTCTTTCTCAAGGCAAATTTTACGTCTTTGGTCGAAGTCGGATTCACAGAATGGTTCAGATTTGACCAGCAGACTGGACATATTGTCTTTCAAAACAACTCTGATCCCGTTAGTAATGTAAATAACAACTTACCTCATTCAGCGCAATCTGTGTGTAGAAATGCGAAAAAAATCAACCAGGACAAACATAGTTCTACGAGTAAACGAATAACTACAAAGTTTTTCAAGTCTACGTCAACCAAAAGTGCAAACTGAAAACGATAGTGTCTCAAGTCCAAAATGATAATCCGGTCTATAGGTAATGAGAGCAGTGCGATCCAGCAGGGCGATTGCCTCGTTCTCTCTAGGATCACCTGACACCAGCGAGCCAATTTTTCGTCTATCGACTGATCTCAGCTCTGTGTGATTTCCCATAGTCTCAATTTTATTCGATCACTGCAATTTGAATCAATAGTCAGGCAATCCAGACATTAGTCGGGGTAGCAATTTGCGATTCAAAAACTCCCCTAGAAGCTTTGATTTCCAAGCCGTTTTCCTGATTAGTTTTTGGGATAATTGCAGATTCTGTGCAGTAGTGTTTCATCACTTGGCATTTTGACATATCAAAACTTGTGATGACCGTGTATGGATCATGATTAGCCGTTTCGCTTGATGGAGTTCTGACGGTTGTGAATGCATCAATTTACCTTCCATTTTGTGGCAACCATATCTAAATATATCGGCACTTTTATTTATAACCATGCTGATTGCAGAAAAAAAACTGGGATTATGTAATCAGAAGTGAAAACACCGATGTCTGGTTCCAGGAGAAACCCCCTGTCTGAGACCGAGGTTCGTGCTAGATTAACAATAATCTATAGTAATTAAACAGCGATGTATATGATTTTCATGAACTAGGTTGCTGCCAACAGAAGGTCACTACGTGAGGGAAGCTGACTTGAGATAAAAGGATTCCAATCAGCAATCTTCAATTTTACACACCACGATTTTGGCCGCCCGATCACCGCGGTCGAGCAAGCGAAGTAGTTAAAAAATGTGATGTCGAAGAGTCATTTTTGATGGATGAAAAAATGCTATTTCCAATCTAATACGCAGGATGAATTGAAAATGTCTGCATGCATTTGAATGTTCAGCATCCTCGAAATCCTCGGCGATGAACTTCGCACCTGGAGTCTCAGATTCGGATCTAACCACCCGCAGTTCAGCCCATGTTTCGTTCACTCTCATTTGTTCAGACTGTCGTTACGATAAAAGGGGGAGAATGGAAGACCATATTTAAAGAAACGCAACAGTGATTTTTTGATTCGTGCCACAACTGACACAAAAATGACTTTGGCCAAGCCTTCAGACATCTGTTATGATCATAACAAGAGCACATCAAACACTGGGAAGATTAAAAAATACGTACATTTCTGCAAAATTTCGTCTTTAAAACTAATCAGACTGTTCAAGGTTTACGAAATCTCATTTCAAGCCAATATTCCTATTTGGATTAAAAGCTGGTACTATTTAATAAAGTAGTGTCAGTGTGGCACAAACTAACTTTGGTAGACTGTTTGAGCAAGGGTTTCCTGTAATCTTCCCATTTACACGAAAGTTCTCGAAAATTCGTCAATGAAAGGGCTCAAACTTTCATGCTTACGATTTTCTAACTTCAACCTCTTATCTCCAACCTAGGCATGTCACAAGAAGACAACTTTATGTGTATTTTGTGACGATGAGATTTGGAGAAGAAGAACATTATTCATGACCGTACGGGGCTACTCGGTAGGAAACTTGATAAACTTTTTAACGCAAATCATAATTTTTTAGATGTTTTGTGAAACCTCCAAGTCCAGCGCAATAAAGTTTATTGTCCACTCATGCGATGCATGCCTCGGGCTCCCGACGACATTGGTTTTCGAAAGCTGCTAATAATCTTCGCAGGATTCCAGGGTTTTATAATCGAGAGGTCCTTAACCAAGCTAGAAACGGAATTCCCACTCGAATTTCAATCGATCAGCTGATGAATTGCCGCGAACAGACCTACATCCTTCACGCTGCAGTGCGTGACATAATCACCATTACAAATAATTCTACTGGCTCCTGTGATACTTTCAAGTGTTTTGGCTTGCTAAGTCCTGTGATATCTGACTCTTGTCTTATTATGATCGTTAAATAAATGCATCAACTTTTATAGGCAAATTCAGTGATGACAATTTCCAGTCTCGATGGTTTTTACCGTTGGGTTTTGACGTTTGCTGAATTAGTCTCATTTTATCACCAAGTGGAAGTTTCCAAATTACGAAAAACCACGTAGAGTCCGAAACTAAGAGCTCATAGTTTGAGTGCAAATATCTAATGATGGTAGTTTGTGACTTTTTGCGTTCCGTCGTTAAATAACCCCACTTGGCCGAAAAGTTAATCCTTTCATCGAAAACCTAACAAAGGTAACGGACGGCAAACGTTTTCGCGCCATACATCAAAATCCAACATGGGCCGATCAATACACGCATTCTCGCATCTTTGGTCCCCCTAAAACGGGAGTAAAATCGATTTTGGTGGCTTCCACCTCGTACATAAAAGCATATTCCCAAGCAATGCCAAACAAAAAACTACCCAAGAAGACAATGTTAGTGACGGTTAATATCAAAACGCCAAGTATGCCACTTCTATTCAATGAAGACACCAATCATGAAATACTGGTTTGCAGCTTCAGAAACCGGTACATACGCACTTCTGTTAAGAAACGATGTCCACCTAATGCCAGTTGATCAACTATTAGCAACATTATAATCGCACTGCACCAAACAGCAAAGCGTTCCTCAGTTGACCGTGACCACTTGCAACAATAAAGTGAATGATTGCACAACGTGGACAACCGACCTGGGACTTCCACATTTTTTCTTTACCCATACTGACCCTTTCACATTTTTTCCCATTCTATCCAAGCTGGGTCGAAAGTAGGCTAGGCGCACAAGCCCCTCAAATTCGGGAAGGAAACCAGTCAGTCAATCAATAATGCAATTGTAGTGCACTTTACAAACAGGTCACAAGGCCTGTGACGTAGCTTTCAACATGATTTAAAATGAACCCGTTAGTTTGTCGGGAACTGTCTGGTTCTAATGAGCAGAAGAGAAAATTAGGAAAAAACGGGCTGCTTACTATCGTGAGCTTTTCGCTATTAAACTGTATCAGCCGAAATTAGGATGCACTAGTTGTTTGCAACCTTCTAAGAACCACATTTTCTCTACTGTTTATTATGTAAACACTTCTTAAGTCCTCGATCCTCAAGCTGTGCTGTTAAATAAAGCCATGAGTGATCACAAACCAACTAAATTATTTCGGTGCCGGCTATTGACATCACGTTGCGTAGAGGCATGTTATCCTTTAACTAACATTGTTCTCCATGAAATAAATGTCAGCTGGGTTTGTTGTTCACAGGCGAATCACATGAAATTTCCGGCCGCACTCCATCTGAAAGAATCTAACTGTGGACTAACCTAGTCAGAAGAGGAGAGTATGGGTGATTATACGTTCAATTAGTGTTTAGCATTTACGTAGACGAATTCAGTTAAAGTTGGCGCTGTGCAACTGTGTTGCCATTAGTTCCGAAAAGATAGCACCCGTTCCCCCTAATCCCTAATCACCAATGACTCGCTCGGTGACTGTTTTTCACTTTCGGTTTTGGAAGATTTTGTTGCTTTTCCCTAACAGCTGGTCGAAAACGCGACTTTCCCAAATTACGATTCATGGACAAAAACTGATTGACTTTTGGCTTTACAGAATTGTCAAATTATCACGCTCATTCGCAAACACAAACCAACTCGAACCGATGGCGGAAATGAGCACGCGTGAACACATTTTTCACCGTTCGTCAACGAGATCAGCGAGATCACGAGGCTAGAAATACAAGGCACATTTTTAGACCCGTTGCGAAATATTGCTATTTAATTGGACGAAATGAACGTTAGCTTATTTCCTTGAAAATCTTCCCAAAAAACGTACTTCAACCAATCCACATTTTTGTTTGTTCTTCGGAATGAAACCAAAGCGAGCTGAGAAAGGATCGGGAGACACTCCCTAGTATGTCATTAAAGAGGTGTTGGTTATTAATGACGCATTGGGCTTAAATTTTACTCCCCTGTGTTTGACGCTTTACGGTTTTTTTTGTCAGCATAGGAATTAAATGCAAAACTTTCCGGAAGGTACAAAGCCTGTGACAGATTATAGTCTGATACGTTTGGACGTGTGATTTGACTCCAAATCGCCGAGGTCAAAAATCGACAGTATCGTTGAATTTGCGACTCATTTAGCTTTCTAGCCTGGATCATTCGTGGTTTATCATCTTTTAGGACTAATCTTCCACTCCCTCCTTTTATTTACTTTACTCTGTAACAAATGCGGAGAATTTCAGACAGCTTGCCGCTCCCCGCAAGTGACTTACGATGAGGGGATACCCACTAACAACAGTCACATCCAAATGCCCTGATGTTTACGGCTTGGGCACCACAGATTACAGTCAATCGAGTGTATCTCGGTTGTATCGGTTATGCCGGACGATATTTTGAAATATTCTAGCTTCTCTGTGCCAGCGTTCATGGAATTAACCGTCAAATTTTGGTCGAAATTGATAAATTTCTAATGGACAACTGATTAGCACTCAACTTTAATTTCACAACAAGCGGGGTCTCGTGGATCACTTGCAACGGGCACAGAAAACCAGTTGTTACTACGAGTTAACGTGGATGGGGAAAGCCTCTCCTCTGCTATGCCTCAGCCCTTATTCAGGTAGAGAGCTTCTGGTGAAAATTCTAAATATTCTCAACCACTTTGGCTCTTTGGTAAGCAATGGTAAATGCCAACAGTAATTGAATAACCACCCTGTCTACCTAATTTAGTTCATTACAGACACAGTGTGCACCGGTTTCCTCCGGGGGTACACTACCTTATAAGTCTAATTTATTTTCATATTTTGAAACCAATATTTTACAACTCGATCATGCAACATGTCAAGATGGGAAACAAAAGTGGTTCCGGGATCTCCACTTTGTCAGTTTTCCCTTCCCGAAACAATGCACAGTTTCCGTCATGCTATGCTACTAGGCAGTCTGCAATCCATTCAGAAATAAACTTCATTAATCCTCCCTTGGGAGTGTGCATCATCCGCCCTAAAAGACTCTAAAAACATTCCCATACGAGACTTGCTATTCCTTTTGCATGTATGACATTGTGGTCCTTCAGTTCACCAACACGCTTCGAAATATTTGGCCTCTATCAAAGTCTAAAATTTTTTACAATTCTTGGTTCATCATGCGTTCAAATTCCTAATTTTTCTCCCAATAAGAAAGTCCATCATTATGTCCACAATGATGAATTCTAAATCGATCAACTAGACAGAAAGCAGTTTTTATATTGATTAGCAAAACGTACAACATTCTTCGTCTACATCTCGCCGACGAGGTTTTTCTGGGTAAACTGAACGGAGCTTCAACACCGTATTCATGCGCATGCTGTGAACAGTGTACCAATTGTATTCAGTCTAAGTTTGGGTTTAATTTTCCCCATCATCGATTAACGTTGTCCGGCAGACTGAGTGTTTCGAAGCGACTGTCACAATTCGGGAAATATGAGCTGTTCAATCGTTCTTTTTCCAGGTACCCCCAGTTACATGCTGCGAATGCTAAGAATAGTTTTGTCTATAGTTATTTTCGAATCGATTGTTCTTATGCCCCATAATGGGGACACGACCGAACAGTTTTGCTGATTTCTGAAGTTCGTTATTCAGTCAGCGAATTTCGCGTGGAACGGTTGAAAATAAAACGGATGTTTTTTGCAATTCAGTAGTATGTATCCTCAATGACCGAGCAGATGAGGTTGCGGAGCATGAACTTGAAGGCTACTAATTCGAATCCACTCCGTGACTGATGATCGTTTTCTCACTTGGCATCATTTTAATGGCCGGGGCCTTGTTCCAGAAGTAATGCCAATTTTTTAACCAAAAAATTAACGAAAGTAAGCAGATTGTTGCCAATGTTATTCAAAAAAGTGTGTATCATCATTGCGTCATGTGTAAGTACAAAAATTACTGGATTGTGCACACACAATCCAAAAATGCCATTTTCAAAAGAAAAAGGAACCACTTTTCCATAAATCCACATATTCATTGTCTGGTTTTCAAACCCATACATAAAAATGCCTGAGTTTGCATCTCCTAAAAGTTGTTTTCAGTTCGATATACTATCAGAATTGGCAAATTATTCTTATTGGCAAGCCTCGGGTTATGATCGTATTCATTCAACCCCCCACAGTTATCTGTGTTATCATCAATCTTGCACGTGGTTTTAATCCGTACCTCAGAGTTAACCTTGTATCTGTAAAGATATGAAATTTCAAAGCTTCATTTGTGATTTTCACCCCATTTTGTCGGTTTCGTTTGAGTTCATTTCCGCTATTCGCAACAAGAACGTAAGATTCAGTATGAGTGAAATGCCTTGGTGATCAACAGTATAGACGGCCGTCTTATAGTGCAGTATTGATGTTAGGTGAGCTATTCAGGTTCAATCCTGTTAGCTTAATGGTTAAGCCATTTGACTTGGTCATTCGTCCCAGGTTCACGTCCCATTTCGGAGCGAAGGATTCGCACTGCTGATGTTTTCTGAGAAACTTGACTCAACAGCTGTATAGTGCTTTCGATGGTAAGCTGAGCGGTGGTTTTGCATGACGAATCGTTTAGAAGAAATTTGGTGCTGACCTTATTCATGTCACTAAAACTAAATAAATGAGCCCGGAGTAAAGTTTCGTGGGTACTCACTGAGCTGATTATGTCTGGGTCATAAGTATATACCCTGTATTTTAGAAATCTTCAGCTGACACAACGGCAATCTTGCCAATTAAATTAGTTATTAAGACATGTCTTCCCCGCAATAACTTTGGGATGAAAAACCCTTTAGCGATACAATCAGGGAGTTTGGCCAGACGAAGGTTGACAAAAAGGAAAGCCGTCGTGATTGGTAGTCAGTCGTCGTTCGTCACTGTTTGATAACGCAAAATCCCTACGCAGAAACGGTGCAAAAATAACGAAGTTCGGAGATACCAGTATCACAGGCCGTTGGAATCCTATATTGCCTTAGCGAAAAGAACTATCTATGGACTAACCAATCACCTGACGAGGCAATTCTCTTCTCCCTTCTCCCGAAGCCGTGTTTCGTCGTGTTTTTTTCTATTTCCGCACGTTGACTTATTACATGAACGTATTTGTACTGTTTTATCCCTTGCTACTGAGGTACACCAAGCTTGCCACGGACTAGTTAATCATTTCAAAACAAGCGAATTTATGCAGGAATTGATAGCTGCGTTTCCACCACAATGGTATACCTATCACAACAGTGGTTCAGTCAAGCACTTTCTGTCATTTCGATATTCTGAGTGTGTGTGTGCTTCTGGAACTGTGTGATAGTGATTGGTATCGAATTATGGTGGCCAGAAAATTTGGGCGCAGAGGAGATTGTGAATGGGAAAAAAACTCCCAGTACTGATCCTCATCAGTTTGCTGGTGTTAATTCATCCACCACCTATATCAATTATTTAGTTATCCGAAAACTAACTATTTCCAGCGCTTAGAAATCAAGGGAACTTCTTTTTACTATTCCCGTGGGTTATATCCAGTTGCTGAACAATGACATAATGGTTATACTTTGGAATTCTACCTTAAGACCTCGGAGTAACAGACACAAGTGAAAAACCCCAGCCACCACTGGTCGAACCTCTTTAGACAAGCTAAAATGAAATACTTTCGGAATTAGGACAGTGGGTTATCTACCTTTTTACCTCTTTCAATAACGAAATGACAATGCACATCGTTTTTAGGAAAACGGTCCCGACCGGCACAGGGCTGTCTAATGGAGAATTTGAACCCGCCACGCTTATGTTGAAACGCTGTGATGTTGACCGTTTCACCAGCTACTCTCCTATTGACAAGCGCGCCCTCTTACTCGAAACAAAAGTAGCAAAATTCATATGTGGGAATTAACGACGGTTCTTGGAAAATTCGTTGACAAATTTCTGAGTTTCAGCTTTGTCCTGTCTAAAAATTCTCATCATTCTAGATTAAATCTACTTCCACGTCTAGATGTGACCTCACTAAGAATCATGAGACATTTTCCAGCCAAACGCAGGACTGGCGGTTCGAGACTAAGGTGCAGTACACTAACTTATGCCAAAATGCCACTTATGATTACATCTAGTGAAAATAATTTGCCTTTAAAATTCCCTAAAATCTGCTCATTCAAGTCCGAATATCCCAAATGTGGAAATGATCTGCGATCGGCGTAATCTGTGGTCCTCGCAGCCACTGCGTCGACCGATCTTACAATGCCAGCGTACTCAAACACAAGCATATACACAATCATTCGAAATCAATTATACTGAAATAATTTGCTCATATTCAACTCAAGCGTTCTTTCATTCATTACCCTGTGCTAAAATATAGGCAAGTGGGAAAACTCACTTTACCGAGAGATCTTTTGTTGAAGTAAACACGTTTTACGAAGCAAATTTCAATCGGTCTTTGGTCGATGACTCCATTTTGTCACTGTACCTTTCCATTTGTCTCGACTTGTTGGTCAGTGCATTTCTCGTGTTTTATCCTCCCTCGTCTGGATTAATGAAATATCACTGTGGCTAATCTTCTGGATACCGGCAGATACTTGAATATCACACCTGAGAGAGCATCCCATTACGAACCGCCTTTCATCATTTCCGATATAAACTTGACGTTGAGGACAAGCATGGAAACGAGTTGA
>LUCM01003913.1:5821-53424 GCA_008360955.1 Fasciolopsis buskii
GCATTGGTTCACCAAGAGCTTTATCATCATCATCATCATCATCATCATCATCATATACCTGATCATAATCCGAATCCGCGTCATCGCCATCACTGCTGTTATCTTCGCCACCATCATCAACAATTTACTCGATGATGTTAATAACAACAACTGCGATAACCATAACAACGACAACCAACACGAGGCCAACTGCGGGAAGAAAATGATAGCAGCAACCATTTTATTTATTCTACGATTGTTTTTTCCCCCTGCATGTTTCTTTATTCCAGCAGAACGGCTGGGCAATATACACACGGATTTGAGGAAAATTTGGCCTTATCAGGGCGTGCATTTTACCACACAAAGAGACAATATCCGAGTTTATTTGCATACCATTGTGTTTCAACTCAATGGGCTTCCGTGTGCTCCTTCAAAAACAGCACTTGTGTACTCTGATGCACAACTCCTCGAATATACGAAATTAGCACCGGCTTACTTACAAGTAGATAAAATTCGATGTAAAAAATAGCAAGAAAGGCCTGCAAAAGCCGATTAGTCCGGTGTCTACAGCTCTTCCACTTGCCGTTGGATAAGTGTAGCAGGACAGTGGGACAGTACATCATTCATTGGCAGCCTCGCATTCTCCCTATCTAACCCTGAAACAGTAAGGCTGATACTTCCGGGAGTTGAAACATGGAAACAATTTTTCTGTTTTACACTTTGATACGAGTCATCGGTTAATCCCATGCCAGTAAATCAAACATTTGTTAAAGCTGACCTGATTTTTTACTACTCATGATTTTACTATCGGAGGAGAATCAATCTAATCGGATATTATGTAGATCCTCTGACGGGAAGACGTCGAGGTGACTGTTGGTCATACCAGGCAATGAAGCAGTACAATATACGGAGAATGAATAGATATTCCTTTCAACTGAACTAGTGATGAAATGATTAATCGTGGTCCTAATGCGACTTATATGGCGATTTTCTTCTGTGAAAAATATCACTTGAAGTAGTTCGGATTTCCTAAAGACAAACGTACCAAATTTCAGTCTTCATTAGTTTGTTCACAAGAGCGAGTGTGCTTTTTAGAGTTGAACCACAGTGCCACAATCTGCCTCAACTTGTTTGCCAGTCCCTTGTAAAAGAGAACCGACTAGAAAGGCCAGATTACAGTTCACTTGAATTGTTTTTAGGTAAATCGGATGAACATAACTATGAGAAAATACTAGAACCAGTGGTATTTTAGGAGTTATTGGGAAGAAACGCCAGTTACTGCAACCCTTATAAAAGTGAACTGTTGTCACGTGCAGTCTGAAACATTGTCCTGAAGGAAGGCAGTACGAATAGCATGATGTGCTTAACAGTTAAAGAAAAGAGTGCCGCCATAATGATGCGACGAGCATGACCCAACGCCGAAGGCTTAGGGATAGGAGAGTGCACTGTCAAGGCCATAGTCAGTACTACGATTAAACTCAGCTATCTGGAACGACAGTCCGTTACGTGGGCAACTGAATTGGTCGGGCTGGTTTGAATTGGTTCAGGTTAATTAATACCAAGTGCAAGTAAAATCGAGAGTATATATTTGTGTTGAGCTAGTTAATAGGTATTCTTTGACAAGCACGTTTCTACGTGCGATTCAGGCAGCGGAGGCGATATCTGGTTTGGGTTTAGAACGAAAGATAGAAATATAATAAGTGCAAGAAATTTGCTAGTGATAAACGGCAGAAAAATGTTCACTGTGGGCCATAATTTTGTCTGAGTTAAAAGAGTACAGTTCATTTAAGATGACAATCATCCCTGGGTACCCATTTACTGTGGGGGCATTTTTTTGACTGGACCATATCGACAAAGTCGAAGGCCGTCTGTGTCTACAAGTATAGTTACCACGGGCCCTCAGTGAACTGCTACTGGTGCATGAAAACATAATATAATCAATCATAAACATTGCGATTCTCAGCGTGTTACTTGCGTATTATCTGACGGCTAGCAGAAAACTCGCACTTAACCCCTGTAGCTAGCGAACCAATTTCGAGTTGAGGGAGGTGGAGTGATTTGCATGTACTACTCTTTTTTTCAAGACTTAATGCTTGGTCTACAGATTCACGCATATATTCATTTGTGGATGACGTTCTGACCCATCCCGTCACTACGCAATTGTGTCAATTTTTCCATTAAACTGGTTCCAGCCGTTCGCCATAGTGACGTCTAATCCACATGACAGTTGAAAAATGTTACGGGTATCGTGGTCAGGATAGAGTAAGTGCAATTGCTTTTTTGACTTTCTGGCAGTACTACATACATATGGACAAAGTTGATCTGCGAATAGATTAAGCATTTTCAATGATTCCTCGCACCGCGATGTAATGTTGTCCTGTTGTAGCTTCCCTTTGATACTTTTGCGTAAACTCACTTCTTACTCTTTCACGATCGAAAAGATGAAACTGAAGCTATGAAAAGGTCACTTCTTTGTTATTCTTGCACCGAGAAGTCCACCGGCACGACTCAGCTAAAGTTACAATTGATTTACAGTAGCGGTACGGAAATAGAACTTGATCCTTAAGTATAAAGTAATCAGAGCAACTGATATAGCTTTTTGGAAAGATATGTTATGCCTTCAGTAAACGAACCGCGCTTTAAAGGACGCGAAGAGAGTTAGGCCACCTTAAGTTGGCGGGTGGATTTAGAGCCTGAACCTACAAACCTCAGGTAGAATTATTGCTATCTCGGTAACCATTCTAAATTCAAAATGAAACTAAATCTATGGCTGAGAGGACTGATGCACCTGACTGTCATTTATCGCATTACTGATTCTTTCCACGACCGACCTGAGCCAGCTGGGAAGTTGCTGGCTTGAGAATCACTCAACCGGCCAAAAATACACCGAATGTGCGGAGCCAGTTTGTGTACTATCCTTCGGGTGACTTGTGAATGACAATATGGATGAATCAACTCGGAGCCGCAATCACTTGCTGTTAAGGAGGAACATGAAGGGTAAACTACAGAAATGGGATTTTCAGACCATTCAATGCCCCTTTTTAACTCTGCTGTAATCCAAGAAATCTGCCTTCACCTTTCAGTTTCACGAATGAACACGTCAAATCAGACTTGTGTAGTCTGTGACCCCAACTCATATGATGTTCCATCTCTACGCACCGATTTCTAACCTCTCCGTACCCTGGTTAGTCAACTTCGGCTGCAAAAAGAGAAAACCTACCAGAAAATTGGTGGTCAGATTTTACTTGGATTCATGGTGAAACCAGTTTTAGGTGCAAGAGTGAAAGCCCGACAATAAGAATAGTTTTATCATCAGTTTAAATAAATGCGCCTAAACATGAAAAATGAAATCTTATTAGAACATGCAAATGTTTTGCATCTTTCTGAAAGGGTAATATGATTTACCACGTTTTAAATTCATAAATAACAACAAACTCGCTTGCTCAGCAAAAAGTACCATTTTATCGCGTATTCCACCCGTGACTGCGCATGTAGTTATAGGCTCAATATAATTATTTGTTAATTAGAGTATTTTGCTTGAACTGGGGTCTAAAATCCATGGTCGATCATGAACAGAGAAACTTTCCATTGGGAAAGATCTCGATTTACATAAAAATTAACTTTGCGTCACGGTCACCTAAACGCACTGCGTTAATCGTATACATTGCTACTGTGACAGTGAAAGAGTGAGCAAGAAACAGTAGTCTTTTGGTATCACAATGCAGAGGATTAGGAACTGAATTCAAAACGTCTGTCTATTTAAAATTTTGCGGTTTTCATGGAGGAAGTCAATCATGTCAAAAAGTGATCACAAAGTTACCTATATTCATATTGAAATTTTAGGACTAATATTCTCTTTTTAGTCCTGTCCCAGATTACTACCGAAATTTCATGCACCATCGTCCGGATAAACTTAAAAACTATTTAAAAGATTAAAGTTTCACCGGATATGTAGAATGAATTGATCACATAACTAAGCAGGGAATAAAATGGCCCTGTGTAATGGTAGAAAATGCTGAGCATCTCAGTCTAAGGACCTGTTAATTTTGTTGACGAATGAATGGGATGTGTGGCCCGCAAAACAACTACAAAGTAAGTTTTCTTAGAAGGACATTACCCGACAATGTAGTCCCGATTTTTTACTGTCGTCCAAACGATTCACTCCCACATGAACAAAATTAGAAAATCTTTACCAACGGATTAAAACAGAATGTATCCTAGATGGGGAAATTTCGTCGTTGGGGTAAAGGAGGTATTCCATACAATCTAAGAAAGTAGCCAATATAAAAACGCCACTATCTCCGAAATAAGCTCAGTATGTGACTCTACCAGAATTTGGTAAACACGTTTTCCTGAGTATGATGGTTTTCTTTCAGTCTGACGTAAGTCGCGTAGTACACTTGGGCAAAGGGTAGGCTTTATAGAAAATCACACCTCAATCTAAATTTTGATGTTTGCCAAAGCACGTTTCGTGTCCTCGGGTGATAATTAAAGGAGATACCTATCTAGTGGATACTGACTTCGGAATTCTAAAGCTTCTCGGAGTATGAAGTCAAAGCGATTTCCCTTTGGAGGTGTTGAATATCACATGGAAATGACCGAAAATTGCTGAACGATAGTGGCGGGTCCATCGATGATCACTGTTTATTGGTGAAGGATTCCTAGCAATATACACACCAAACTGTTGTGAAATTAATCTCACTTTATCCTCCTTATTAACCTATTCCTGATGCTTCACGGTCAAGATAAACATATGTTGGCCAAAATGGAATATCGAATAGATTCCTAATCAACTTGTGGCTCATCATCTAAAATATTCGTCAGTTATTGATGAATAAAAAGAGAGCAAATTCAATTATTTGCTTCCCTAAGCTGCTGCTTACTTGACTAGGAATTGTTCAAATAATACTTGTTGCATCGGTTTCGGCAACACCTGTAATAAGTAATATCTTGCCTAGTAGTAATAACGTAACAAGAAGAATTTACACATTTTTGTGATGACCCAGCTGTTAAACAAAACGTAATGAAAAATGCTTGCTGCAAATAAACTTCGGCAATTCTCTTTAAATCCACAGCTTCTTCGGAGTGTCATCCAGGCCCGCAACCATGTTAGAAGGTATACATATTTTAGTTCGTCTCTTCGCTTTTGTGTACAGGTTAATCCATGTCGTACCTCGACCTCGTAGTAATGACCAAAGATACGGCTAAAGCCGGGTTGCGTACAAAATCCCTGCGAATCAATTCTTATTTTCCATTCATGATTCACATTTTATATTCCTGTGCCACAATAAGCGTGTACTCGATTAATTTATTTTTTTTCGAAGCTAACACAGTGGTAGCACATGATTCACACTGTGGGTCCACCCAAGTATTTTCCGATGTTCGATGTGATATGGTTTTGTTGCTGGTTCCTTTTGATCTGTTGAAATTCCTTCTGACCTCGGTACTGCTGACTGCTTTTCTTAGTGAAGTGGTTGCTGGTCTGAATCGGGTAGCTCTCCACCCTAAACAAACGGGCCTAGCAAGGGGAATTTAACAACCACAAAGACGGATGCCAACTACTCCCCATTGTGAATCAAAGGAAAGAGATGAAGTCAGTGGTTTCAAAGCTAACTTCAGGAAATGATATTTTGATAAACAACATGACTGCTGCGAAAGCAAAAAATGGTCATTGCATTCGGAAACTAGGACGACACAGACACCAGAAAGCTAGTTTTTCAACCGTCTCCAAGTAGAACGTTTACAATTGCGAATTTTCATCGGCAAAACCAATCCTAGCAAACAGATGAATAACCATTGGCTATCCTACAACAAGGAAACTGCCGAGCACCAACTTGCAATGAATTATTAGTTCATTTAAAGATTTAGCAACCAGTTTAACATGGTCAAATACAGTCATCTGTTTGTCACCATTTCATCCGTTTGCTTAACCGCACTTATAACACGGCCCCACCGAAATCCTGCACACAGGCACGCACTTGTTCACAAAGGTCATTCACCATGCGCGCATTTGGCGGCTTTCGAGAGCAGGACGTGTGATTATGTGGACGACGATGTACGTTAGTCGTGGTCCGAAGGTTTACCTCCACCGGTATCTGTTTTTCGAGCAAAAGGTGAAATTGATACTACCCTGAAAACAGCTGGTCTATAGTCAACGTTGAGATTCTTCGGAAATTCATAGATGTAGTGCCCGAAAGAGGAGAAAAGCCCACTTCGATCACTGCCAGCTAGCATCATCTTCAATCAAATAAAGGCGATAGAAAGCTTTATCGCGATAATACATCCGATTTCTCATTATATCGTCTTCTTGATGGGAGCCAAATGGTTGAAAGTGAACATTTACGTCTTTTATGCATTGACTGTAATTACAGCCAAAATGGTTGCTGTAGTCCACAAAGAAGTAGAGTCATTTTTGAAATTTTCATTCAATAAATAGGTCCCATATTTGTTTCTATCACGATTTAAAAGGCAGATAATTTTTCTTATGCGTTTCTACTGCGGCTGGTCACGAGTGCTTTGCAAAACTGCAACACGTTCACTGAGCACCATACATCGTTTGAGCGACCTAGCGATTGACAAGTCAGTGACAAAACCGAAAACTTGCAATCGCCGAGGGCCACCAAAACGATATTTCAGCGATCACTCTCAGGGCTAGCAGTTGTGGTGCTTTTACTCAAAATAGCAGCATAAACTGTGATCGGCTGCAAGGATGCAGTGACTCGAGTCGGCAATACTTATTGAAATGCCTACCACCCAAGATTACACAAACGAAGGTAACAGGAAGACCCCGGCAACTGGAACTCACGCTAGAGTTAGTTTACGGGGCATTTGCGTATACATAAACTAAAGGAGAATTTGCTGACAGAATAAATTTGGGCTAGTGGCCATCGCAGACTTTGATTGACACATTAGTGATTTACCACGAATCTGACCGGTTGGTTTCAGTTGTAGGTGGAGGTACCGAAGTACGTCATGTGACTCATTACATCTTTCCTTCGTCAAGAGCTTCTCCTCAAATCGGACTGACCGCCTAGTCAGAGCTGAAGGTAATGATATAGATTCTACAACAGGCATACCAGATGACCAATCGCCTAGGATTTCGTTCTCTTTTGGCTGTGGTTCATGCCTAGCCTCGGTATGGCTGATTCTTGAAGTGGACGACTTTGGTGAACAATCGCATCATTCACACCAGTTAGTTCGAGCAAAGCTTGACCCAATGATCTCGTCGTGAGTTGGACGGAGCCCATGAACACGAAAATAGGTAATATAATATGGATCTAGATATCGCAAGAAGCACTGCAATTATTTGGATTCGAATAACATGACCAGATTGCCCTTTGTAGCTGCATATATGGCCTTCCGACGGTGAAGGGAAAATTGTCTATAGTGGTCTGGAGATCTTCTTTGATGGACACCAGAAAAATTCTCGATGACCGTACCAGGCTGGGACCTGCATCTTTCAAGCATGGGCGATAGTGTGCTGTGTAGCGGTGTTGACATCTAATGCAGTCGTGTCATCAATTCAGTTCAACTTCGTAAAATTGTCATTCGTTATTAGTGATAACAAATTTCGAAATCTTTTCGTGGTTAGAACATTCCCCTGGAGCAAAAGACACAAAAGACGTAGTCGGTGTATCTTGAGCCACTTGGGGCAGTAATCTATGAAACCAGTGCATCGCATCGATTCAGGAATGGACTGCATAAGTCTGTATGGACTCAGAATATAGCTATTCGGCCACGATCTTCAATTGTTTGCTCGGGAATTACCCTTATAAATGTACTGATCGAGGTTAGTCAGCTTTGGAATACAGAAGGATTATAATCAAATTATTAAAAAAGCTATCCAGCCTGAACTGGAGGAAGAAAGAATATAATACAGCATTTGGGCAATCAGCGATATGCAGTTACCGTCTTCGAGACCATCCGTGTTTCCTTAGCCGAACAGATGACATTGTTTTGACTGAGTTTAGGCAAGAAAAATCCAAAATTCTTCATCGACCTCTATTTGAGTCACGGAGCAACACTATTAGGACAGATAAACACAAATCGAGGTCGCATATGAACAAGTCTGTCCAGAAAAAGGTCTCAACAAACCTCAGGGATACACAAAACATTGGTTAGTTTAATATAAAGGAATTGGTGGAATGACGACAAATAAGAAAAAATAGGAAAATTTAAGGAACAAGAACCGAAAATTCAATGTTCTTAACAAAGGTGCTGGACAAACACTGCCAATAAATGAGGACTACTGTGAACTTTGAAAAGGTTATGAAGTAACCCGATTTACCCCTAGAATGATATAGCTGAGTAGCCAGACTGTTCATTGCTCAACTGGTAATTTGGTGACACTAAAGACTGGTGGCACTGTATGCATTGCGGACAAAGGAAGAATGTCACTTGAGACAATCTTGTGTACTATCTGCCAAAGTAAGGGAAGGATCCTTTTTGTGCAACTAACTTGGTTATAAGAAGGCACATGAACTTTACTTTTGATGCACGAGAACCTAACGGCATTCCCAATTATGTTTGCTGCAAGATCCCAGCTCAAGTACCGCTGGGATATAATTTAACTATTTTCAGTACGAACATGAATTTTGAATTTGCTCGTTAGCTAGAGGAAGATTTTAGTTTTCCGACAGTCTCTCACCAAAAGACGACGTACACACGGTGCCAAAAATTCCCCTTAAAGAATTACTGATTTCTGTCAATCTTGCCATCTGCATATGATTTGGATGAGCTACTTACAGCACCGCCTGAGCGGTTCGATATTATCCCAAAAACCAGTATGAGCTGGAGATGGCGTTCATTCATAATGTGCGCGTAGGTGGGGTGGTTGGCATCATGTTGCCACAGGTTAACCAGTGCATTTTCGCAAGAAGGGTGATTTAGAAAAAACACCATGACAGCCCACAAATATTCAATGTAGAAGAAGTATCCAGCCTATGCTCGTCATCGTTGAATTATCCAAGTCGAGGAAGAAGTGGACTAAGGAAACTGATAAAACAGACACTGTTTTCGTGCGTTCTCCAGGAATTGCGTCAGGAAAAACTCGAGGGCATATAAATATCTGATTAGAATCGCAAATCAAACCAGTATTCATTTAAGAAGGCAACTCACGTCTTTGTTGAGTGCTAATCGTCACTAGAAAGTTGGTGAGATGGGCTCTCTTTTCCGTGGTCATCGAGTCCCCGAATTAGAAAGAAACGTGTGGCACTATTTGAAAGAAAATGTTGCACTGATCGAAAATGTACACAACTTTCAGCTTGCAAAGGTAGGTGCTCAGAAAAAGGTTGGGCTAAAGCACCACTAGCTTTTGCCAACGAGCTCAAGGAAAATATGTTAAGAATGACCATGGTAGTTACCGTCACGGAATAAGAGAGTACTGATTTACCTACCAATAATTTTCTCAAAACGTGCTGTCGCTTGTGCATGATTTTGTAACAGTTTTCCCACGAATGCGAACGGAAGCTAGGGAAGTTAACAAAGAAATCAAACACTTTAGGCGGAGAAGGCAGTTCGTGGATTTATGTATATTAACATACTCAAGGGGACATACTAAAGGCAACTCACTGTTACCCGGAAATCACTACTTCTGGGAAATATGTACAGAAGATGAGTGACAAAGAGAGATGATCAAAAAAACGAATTTTTGAATTGTCAAATCCACATCAATCAGAATAACTAGAACAAGAAAAATTAAGAGAAAACTTGAATTAGAAAATCCAACAGGAACCATAATGCGGAAATCTTCGCAAAAAATCCCACTCAGGTTGAAGAACATGAAGCAGGAGGTCTTATTGTAGCAGTAACATGGTTGATATCAGCAGCATTAAACTAGGAACCACACATTTTGAGAGCAATGATATGGGTAGTATTGTTAGAATATGGTGGGAGAATTTTGTGGGTAATTCACAGGTTAGGCGCAAGATACTGGACCTCAAGGCTGTCTCAGCAGGTCTGAAAATTTGTGCTAGTCGTTGGTTTTCATGGGATTCTGATCGCGGGGCTTGGAGTTTAGATCCCAAACGTTTCATCACCAGTCGAGGAGATACCGGCAGTGCAAGTGCACAGTTCTTGGAGTTCCTCTATATTTATAGGATCACCATTGACTTTGGCGTTGGACTTCTTCGACGACCTTGACCTCTAAACTGTGCATGCTTTCAACAGGGGCTGAGTCAGAATAGGTTATTGTGGTTGGAGCATATTTTGTGTATTCCCACAGAACGACTGCCTCGCTGTACTCTGATCTCCGAAGCAGGTAATGGTTGGAAGAACGCTAGAGGTAGTCAGTCCATGACATGGCAGAAGAATATGAAAACCCCAACCAGTGAATTGGCTGGTGAAGGTGCAGTTACACTAATGGGTTGAGGTCCACGAGATCCCCTTCCCCAGAAGTGAGGGTTGGAGACAATGAGCCACATGGCTGGATTCGTAGCCACTGGCTTTCTAGCATTGGGCACTCTTCAACTCTGTGCACTCGTTCAACTGACTATGTTGTGGCCAAGTTTTCAATAGTTCTTGTTCAGTTTTCTCCTTGATTAGTTGGTTCTGTGAGATAGGTACCGAAACCAGAGCACATTGGTACAAGGTTAATGGTTGCACAAACTAAACTGAACCAAGATCGGATGTATTACATTGGAGATGCCTGAAATCCGGAACAAAAAATTGTTTTTAACAAGTATTTTCCTAAGCTAGTTTTAATCAGTCGACAACCAAAATGAAATAGCCTGACCTATCAGTCAAAGGGATTCTCTCTGCCATTCTTCAATGAAAACGGATTAAATACTCTTCTTCACACTAAATCAATGAAGTGCGTGCATCGAAAACAAGAAAAGTAGTTATGGTTAATTTCATGAAAGTCGTTTTGGGAATGGCCAATTTGTAGTCATAATCTGAGCCTAAATGAAAATTTTCGGGTTTCTGGTCGAGCAAACATTTCCGAAAGCCAAGGCGTGTCACCTTCCTGATCAAGGAACTCGGAATGACAAAGTATTAATTAGCAAGACGGATTGCAGAATACGAATTACGAATAAGCAGAAAAAGTCGAAACTGGCTTGTGGGCAAAAGGAAAAGAGGAAGGCGAAGATTCTTAGTAAGCCACTGCTTTTCATTCTTTTCCATCGGAATTTATTCCGACGTATTATTGAGTAACATTGTTATGATGACCTAGACGTCGAATCTTTTGGTTGTTTGAAAAGCTGAAGTTTTGATGACAATAGCTCTGTGGTGTTCCTATTGTGGAAATGAGATCGAAAAAGTTTGCCACTGTGATTTTTACGCTCACTTTTGTCGCCCATGAAAACTACGGGAAATCAACGAAATGCGATGATGTTCTATAAAAGATAACTCGTTCGGATAATGCCCAGGTCGGCTACCGCCATGTTTTTAAAACTCTGTCTACCGATAGCCAAATGCTTCTTTGAGGGAAAGCACACTGCCTGACGGAGGTGGAATAGAGTGCAAGTCGAACTTTGTAATTGTTTTCACCAGCCAAATTTGAATGGTTCAAATAGAGCTGTGATCTAAAACGTTCAATAATTATTGAACTCAGTCTATAATTAATGGGATTTCATACTTTAATTGCCTCTTTGGGTTAACCGTTGGATCAGTGATGGTAAAATATAGCATGCTACAATTCAGATCCTGTGTAGGTTTTAAATTTTGACAATTTTTGTACAATCAGTGTTCCATCGCGCAAATCGTTGGCCTTGGGAACAGCATACGTTGACCGAATAAAAGCCAGTCACAGAAGTGCACTGCATCACGTGTTATTGACTTTCAGTTAACCTTTGGAATCCAGCCTTTACAGCCCTGGTGGATAGGTACTGCTGATAATCTTGACATACCGGGTAGAACAGGCATGCAGCGGCAATTCCACTGTTTTCAATGAGAAATTGAGGATTACAAGTTTAAGATGAATCATTCGATAGTCTGGTAAAACAAGTGCTAATTGATTAGCCGCTGAATTAATCAGGTGTCCGGGATTACATGCAGATCTTTTCTTAGTTGGAAAGTGATTGTAATTCTTTCAAATTTGTGTTACAATCGTGTTCGTAGAAATTCATTAGTTTCGATCGTCTTTAGTTTACAACGTTTTCTTTAATAAGCTATCGATTGGTATATCGACCTCACAACAGCTATGTTCGTTTTTATTGGAATTATTTGGCAAATGGTGTTTATATAATACTTTAGTGACAGCTTGCATCCGCAAGGAAACACAAAGTCAAGGTTTAAATTTAAGGCTTCTTATCCAAGCAGGATTTATGAGACCTCGGAAAAACGAAACGGAAATGAACAACTGTAAAGGGCACTTTAATTAAATAGTCCGGATATCAGAAATACTGGAATGAGAAAAAATACTGGCCACCTTGTATGGGGCAGAGAAGCAAAACACAGACCAGAAAAATAGGTGATAAGAAACGGAAGGAAAGACGAAGGAACTTGGGTGTTTAGTTAATTGCTAATTTACAGTTGCAAATTATGGTAATGGCAGTTTTGCATTGTCGAACTAAAAACAGGTGTCACGTGATGAGAAGCGGTGAACAAATGAACGGCTTACGATAAGGAATGATGTTTCCTCCTCCGGGGAAGAACCTAAACTTGGGACCGACTCAGGTGACATATCTGTGGCGTAACCGTGACCGAAAATAATCAAAACAACACTACAGAAACAATGATGGTGACGTCACTGAACGACGCAAATGAATTCGACTAGGACAGCAAACCAGTAGGCTAACAAAAACTACACTAATTAATCAGAAAAAGCTAAAATCTTGGTATATAATCATTTCGTGCATTCTTACCCACCCAGCCTGTTTAGGGGTAGCGCAGCACGAAAGCTTCTCACTGGACCAGACGGGATTAAAGATCCCTGCAACCTAATTGCTGGGTAACGAGATATAATTTGTGAATGTCAGTGAAATGGAACCGTTTGGCACCAAGTGTTGATGTGCATAAAGTGCTGGTTGATAAATACTGATAACTATAGCTTCGTCGAACATAAGGAATTTCGGTTCCACGTTGGGGAGTCTGAATCCGAAAGACTAGCCAACCCCTTATCCGGGGCGGCAAGCGACTCTTTGGCATCCTACCAAACTGGTGAATAATTTGACCATTCCAGGTTGCGTTAACAAACTAGAGACTGATTTCGGCACATACTCCATTGTTTCTTATGGAGAATAAAGATCCGCTTTGTCAACCGTATGGGATGGATGGGACAGAAGACTTTACCTTTGGTCCGAATATGTAACAGCTTCGGTTTATGACCTCTCCAACTTTTACACACTTTATAACGGGATGATTGGAACTCCTTTCGAGGTGGTTCTGGCCTTGTGCATTCTACGTCTAGAGACCACTGCAACTACGTGTATTCGTGAATGGCATAAAATACTGGAATAAGCAATACGGAGATTTTGAGTGCCTGTCCTTTATTTTTTCGAGGCTTACAAACAGAGATTAGTTTGATCGCTCTCAGACTGCGAGCATAATTTTTACATCATCGTTCAGAAACAACGTGATCAAAAGATTTACTAAAAGGTAATATGTTTGTTTCATTTAATCCAGAGAGATTACGTGTCTAACCGATTAAAGTACTTAGACGTACAAACACACATGCAACGACACGTGGCAAGTGTTCTCATTTCGGCTGGCTACTGTCAGAAGACTGATGACTTTGAAAAGTACATGACGTTTACGAGAGGCAGGGATTACACCTAGCGTGAATCCCACGCACCCAAGGACGGGATGTTTCGAGAATGCGCAGAACTTACTGGAACGATTGACTGCCATCACGTTGCACCTACTCACAGCTCACCGCCTGTTAGTGCTGTTTTGCGACCATTTCTTCTACTGACTGCCCCTTTCACTACTATCTGATGCATTTTCCTCGATCTCCTCGGTCACTATAACCCAATTATAAACTGATTAAAGCCTTAATCCTGAGCGCTCAATCTCCTTGATCCATGGTATCGCATTCGACTGTCTCTTTGGACTGTACCAGTACAAGTATCACGTTGCATTCTGTGCATTACATTTATACTTAATGAATGGAACAGAAAATTGCGCGGAAATTGTTATATTGGTCTATTAATCAACTGGACGAGTTAAAATCCTAAATCGATCCGAAGGGACAAATGCACAGGGGTACATGCAGATTTGTTGCACACACCCAGAGATTGCAATTGTCAAACTTACTGTCATTAGCTATTAATTGTGTATTGTAAATTTGCATACCTACTGAAACAACTTGCTGGACACTACTTTGGTTTATGATTGAAACACATCAGTTCCGTCAAACATCTGTGCATTTTATGTCTTCTAAGCTTGACTGTTAGTATTTTATTGCATGTGTGACACTCAGGTCGTTGATTGCCATGTCGGCTTTATTAAATAAGCCTTGAAATGTTTTTTAGTGTTTACTGGAATTCGACTAACCGTGGTTTTTGAGTTTATTCTTTTCGGATCGGTTAAGCACCTGCTCCGGGAAACGTCATCTCAGTGCAAACTGTACATGCCGATCACACCATGAACATACCTTTCGGTAATGCTCACCCATCTGGTTCCCACCTACGGATCCGGGAAAAGAACCTGTATCAGGGAGAACGGAAAGCCATTTCAGGGACAGCAACAAGGAATTTTGTTCTCTCATATCGTTTGGCCACCGGAAGGTAGGAAACGGCAAACTGATTATTTTGAACATCGAAAAAATCGAACAAACTACTGGCTCGAATTGAATATGAATCTTCAATAAGTCATTTGTTTGACTTCCGCAAGTTTTATTCTAGAACATCAGTAAACAAAAGGTGCACGAAGCACATGTCGCATGATAGGGAATTCAGTAATGAAACTCAAAGCAAAAGGACACTCCGGCCCCAAAGGGAATGGACCTACACAGGCGGGAAAAGACAAGAATGCTGCAGTGGAAAGCACACGAAACACAGCCTAACTGTACAAACGCACATTTTCTCACAATCATTCTGATTCGATAGAAATTGACAACACGATCGCCACTGTTCTCAGTTCATTGCCACATCCTTTAGCATCTCCAGCCAGCAGGTTGACGAGTTGCTCGGACCCCAACCACGAATGCGTGAGACACCTACTTTACCTAACTTCGCTGTGTATTTTCTCATTCCACGTTGCCACGTCATCTGTTGGACTCCACATGGCTTCTTCCATTCCTTAGAAGGAACACAAAATAGGACACGATATGGTAGACGAGTGTTCGTCATATGCAACACGTGACCCAACCAGGGCAGTCTACTAAGTTTCATACGCTGAAACAAACTGTTCTCAGAAGTGGCACCCAATACCAGATTCCTAACCTCAATATTACTCAACCGGTCACTCCGTCCAATCCTAGCCATACTACGTAAACATCAGTTGTCGAAAACCTCCAACCGACGAACATCGCCCACACGCATACTCCACGTTTCGCAACCGTACAACAGAACTGAACACACTGCAGCACAGTACACACGACCTTTCAACTTCAGTGAAATATATCAGGCCGACGCCACAAGTGCTTCAATCCAGCGTAAGCTGCCCGAGCCTTGGATATACGCATATTCACCTCCACTCCCGAGCTACCATCGTTGGACACGCAGCAACCAAGGTAGGTGAAACGGTCCACAGTCGTTATTTCCTCTCCATCCAGTATCAAGTTCGGTGCTGCTGTCGTCCAGTCCTGCAACAGCACTTTGCACTTTGAAGGTGCAAAGCACATACCAAACCGAGCTATAGACCTCGAGAGCCTGTCCAGTCTACGTTGTGCATGGTCCGTGGATTCGAACAGGTTTACAATGTCATCTGCGTGCTGCAGATCATAAAAATTCACACCATTTCCCAGTTCGATTTCTGCATCCCGGAAACCTCTTAAACCATCTTCTATCCCCTAGTCTATGACGAGATTAAACGGAACACCTTTAGTCATTTCGTTAAAGCTAGAGCCAAAATGGTTGTGCAATGTTTCGGTTAATGCAAGAGAAATTCGTGACGAACCATTTAAAGCCTCAGTAGATTAGTCGTGGTAATGGGCCGGGCTATAACGCAGCAGCCAGACAACTGTGATTCACCATGTTTCATTGTTCCCAAAGATCACTTGGTACAAAGCATCCTTTGCTCATACTGACACGTAAATGCACATAATATACAATTGGAAAGATACAATTTTCACAGCACAGTCAGTTTAATAGGCAGGTTATCCTGTTCATCTTTTCTTCTTTTTGACTGGCAGTATGCTAAAATCTGAATGATATTACTTCGGAAAATTTTATCGAAATAATTTGTCCTCTATATCACCGCCAGAAGAAACGAAAACTGCAACCATAAAACACCTGGTCAGAACTGCCGATTTTCCGTGAATGTAATTCTGCATCTTATTTGTCAAATATTGTACGACGTTTGTTAAGTTGCTTTCAAATCACTAGCATACTCGTCTACTGATCTCATTGCTTTCTACTTCAGCTTGAATGTTTGTGTACTGACATTATACTGGGCACACGGTAAATTTGAATATGCGCCAGGCTAGTAAGCCGTGCCATTGGTCCAGATTGTATCAGTAGTCGTATACTTGGAAGTTATGAGATGAGATTCGAACCGACCGTGATCAGTAGTTCGTTTTATGGCATCTAGGTTAGAATAGAAAGAGCTTATGCACCGTAACTAAGCACTTATAATCACCTGTTTGTATGGGTTTGGTAAGAACAATACTTATGGATCTGTAACCCGGTTACTGAACACAGGCGATCAATGCGTAGCGCACCTAAGTATGGTTCACGCATTTAGCTGAACCCTATTGCCCCAGTACTAGCCCGGGAGCCTATGAAGCTTTACAACACCAGTTGCCATTTTGATTTGAACGAAAATATCGCTTTTAAAAGTCAATCCTTTTGTCATACACTTCAGATTGCTTCTGAAATCTGCCTACTTGATGGTTTCGGCTAAGTTCACCATGCCAACTGGTTCGGTTTGAGTTGATTAAATAAAAAATGAGATTGTGCAGCCTGCATTCTGCTGGTGGGAGTACGACGTGATATGCAACTCGCTTTCTACTATTTAAGTGGATACATTTATTGCGGTATGGCAAACTTTCCGGCATTTTCTAGTTTCCCCGTTTGAAACACAATCACGCTTACGAGCCTGAAAGATAGGAGTGTGACAAGGTGTTGTGATCTCTCCCACAAGCCTAAGTTGGAGTGAACTTTGTCGGCGAGATGTCGAAACATTGGCATTCTACTAGGGGAATTCATCTCTGCAATGCAATAAAAAATCACGTGAAAAATCTCGTGGCAGTGGTGAATGTAAAGTCGATGGACAACGGGAAAACCTACAGGCTTGTGCGAGGGAGGCAGTCAGCTGACTCAAAGTACAAAACAATGCATTCGATTAACATTGAATAAATGAGAACTCTACTATAGAAACGCAGTTTTGTGGCTTGCGATTCTGATACGATACAAAAACCGATCAGATGTTCATTGACACTGGTTCCCACAATTGCTGACCAATTCAGAAAGGGTGATGTTGAACTCACTATACACTTCCT
Source organism: Fasciolopsis buskii (assembly GCA_008360955.1). NCBI lineage: Eukaryota > Metazoa > Platyhelminthes > Trematoda > Plagiorchiida > Fasciolidae > Fasciolopsis > Fasciolopsis buskii. Next base: position 23,343 of record LUCM01003913.1, read on the forward strand.
GAGTGTCTGTGGCCATTATTCTCCTCTCTAGGTGTATAATCCCAACCTGCCAAGATAGACTCTTAAGAACATGTGATTTGAGAGGATAGAAAGGGTGGCTTAGATGAGGAGTCTTTGTCATATAGGTTTGTTGTATTCAAAGGTCCAGCACTGGGTCGTGATCAAACCAACGAGATAAAAGTTATACCGGGCACGTCCACTAACCACCTTTACGTTAATGAAATGCGAATTATTTAATAATCTACGTCGATTATCTCAATAGTACTGTCTTTTATTAGGTACTCTCAAGCATATGCCAACAGCTCTTTTTAATATACCGACCATTCTCTCACCTCACATCCTATAATATTCCATTTTTGAGGACACACGCAACCACAATGATCTCCAATCTGTTTAGTGTAACTACGTCGCTGAATGCTTTTCATTCCGCTAAGGAGTACCCGGGCCTTCTCCAATCACAGCCCCCCTCGTTGATTGGCACAACGCTGATGCAAATCTGATAACATATAGGTCAAACGCATCCTTGAGCACCTGGGTGCTGATATTTACTGTGTTAGGAGTATATTTCCAAGACCTAAATTATGTCAACTGATTCACTCCACTTTAGAATCCCAGATACCGGTTCCATTCTCACCTTTCCAGCAACCGTTGCTGTCAGAAGTGATTTAACCGCCACCAGTACCGTTCGCAGTGCTAGAGTTGAAGTTGCACTACTAAACTGGATGCCATTTGACAAGCGCCTCTGTGCTGTCAGATCAAACGAAACGCTTAAGATCAGTGGACACCATAATGATTGATGCGCTCTGCTAGTGGTATTGGCCACGTTCCAAGCGACTGTAGCCCGAAAGCGGCAAAGATTTGGTCTGCCAAAAATTTCATGACCTGCTATAACAACCGGCCGCAATAATCTCATTATTGAGAGTGAGATACACTTATGCACTACGCATCCGAAAGTTGATCCCATGAGCCGGAATCGGACCTCTACAACACGAAATTTCACTACTTGAGACGCTGTTTGGCTAAGTGACTACATCCAGCACATCACTGTCCATACATGTTGACCCCGCAACATCTAAAACTGTTAACTCTACTGACCCAGGAGTCTCAAATCCAATCATGCTGTGTTCAAAATTTTGTTTAGGCCTTGTCGCTGGATCAGAACAGCGGTTGTCTCCGATGGATACCAGTAAACTGGGTGAGTTCTCCACGCAGACTAACTACCAGTTGATGCTGGCGACATAGACAACTAGAAGTCGAACTTCATAGGTCGGGTCTGCAACAAGCAAGGCCATCTGCAAGTCAGGCTAGTTGCAGTTTTACCCACCGTACTGTCAATGTGCTAGATCTCTCTATTTGCCCAAGGCAGTATGAATGTTGGAAACTTATCCCCGCAGGAATCAGTTTGTTTAGTATCGCATCCAAACTGCCCGTGGACATCATCCTCCGTTGATTGTCAATTAGTCGCCAAAAGTGTACGCCTGACAGCCAGTCCGGCATGCATCCCTCCTGGATCTCAGAAAACAGGGGTGTCTTCCGTAGGCTCACGACCTCTCGACTCACTTGATGATGGTGTTCCGTGATACTACTTCTCACTGAAGGGTGTGGTAGTGAAAGCTATTTCACTTTTCCACTTTGTTTGCAGACGGCTGAATTCGTGCTTACAGCGATGTTCCACCCGAGCTCATCACGAGAAGTGACGTTCGTCGGGTTTGCTCACTTTCACTCTTCCTTCCCTACTTCGTCATTAAATTGCTTATGGAAATCTTCCTATTCTCATTTGACAGCAATGCCATTGAATTTTGCTCAGACAGTAAATCGGCTGATTCAGAACATTCAGATGATATTGCACCTCTGATTGGGGGTCCAAGTAAGCTGCAGGTTTTTCTCGATCGTCTCGGCAACAATGTAGATATGTTTGGGATAGGTTTTGCACCTAAGAAATGGAAAACCCTCTTGCTGGGCTGAAATGGCTCGCAGCAAATTATGTCCTCTCACGGGAGGAGTTTGATGAAGTAGATTAGTTTTATCATTTGGGTAGTTACATCTCATCCGGTTTTTCTATATTGGATGGAATATCATAGCGCAACAGAGAGATCGATTGGCGTTTGCTAATATGAGATATCTGTGACGTCGACACGATGTCCACCTATCGATCGGAATTTGGGTCCTGCTCTGTGGCTCCGGAACATGGCCGTGCCAAGACCGCCAACGTTTAAATAGCGACCCCTTTGTAGTACTGATTTGGTGGAAGAATTCTATTATCAATGCTGAGATTAAGTGTAGGGCATGGGGTTGCAGAACCCAGTCAGTCGGAAAGGCACTGGACTTGAAAACATCAAAATGATTAGAGTTCTCCTTGTGCATATCTGTAGACTGATTGCCTCGATATACACTGTTTTCTGAGACATAACGGTTCGGTAGATGGGCTAAGAGGCAGTTCATGAAGTGACGAAAAAGAATGAAAACTTTAAGTGATGGACTAATCTGAGTAGGTTCAGTCAGAATACCGGGCTGCAGTCCACGAACTCCTCAAGCGACCGCTGGAGCCTTTGGGCGATACAGCTAAATGTCGCGATCAGCGACGCTCTCGCACCCAACAAATTTTGCTGCTCTATAGCGCTTCTGTCTTATGATCATTTGACTTGTTTACTGTTGTTCGGTGATGTGAGATACCAACCAAAACCACGGCATGTTCATACACGGTTAGTGGAAGTACGGGTTGAAACCGAACCGAAATTACATGTTCTTTGCCGTTACTGGGGCAGAACGACAAGGATGTCTCATATCATCGTTCATCGCCAGCTTGGTATCCAAGGTGTTCCGGGAAATGCGCTTCACGGTGTTACTGGTGACACGGAGCTTTTCTCTGACGACTGCGTTATGGATTTGAGTTACGCGATAAGATCGTCTGAGTGACGATTCACAAGCTGTTCAAAATGCTCTGGACATTTTGGAGATGGATGGACCGAGGTATGGCGTGCTTTTCCCCGTCTAAACACAAGGTTATGCGTCACAGTTGGTAGGAGTTTAGGTCGACCTTCATTTTCGTAGGTGGTAGGTTAGAACAGTTTCGGTTATCTGGGGGGCTGCATTTCAACTGCCGGTGCTATCAGAGAAGAGATCATAACCTGATTCGTAGAATCCCGGTTAGCTGTTAACAATCTAAGACACCTATGGTGCCATCATGAAGTCAGTGTTTCTCCGAAGGACAAAATTAATCACTCCGCGAATCCTGGGGCCACGTTAGATGCATTTATGATGACATTTGACGGTTATCAGTGTTTGAGAGTCTACGTCTATGTAGGATTGTCCGCTTTTCGTGGCAAAATCACATTACCAGTGCTGAGATTAAATGCAACTTATTAGGAACAATAAGCTCCTTCCTTCGAGTTTTCATATCGCGATTCCGATTGAGGTAACTCGTCCATGAGCCGAGCACTATCAGAGTGCAGAGGATCCGGCTGGAAGAAATACCGCGACGAGAGACCAATGACACGTAAAAAAAGGTGTGAAGCGAATGATGGCCAGACTCATGACGGTTAGTTTTCCGTCTTCTTGTATGGGCTCTCAAAGACGACGAACACAAGAGGTTAGAACTAATGGAGAAGTAGTAGTGTCAAATACAGCTCAATGCTGTTTTACTTGTTGTTCTTGTGTATCCACGAATTGGCAAAACAAACTGAAAAAATGCGCACGAAAACAACCAAACTGCGTCTCGCACTCCATTTATACTTTTGTTGCCAGTAGCATGCCTCGCATATGGATGGGTAAACAAAATTTGCCCTGGAAGCACACTACCGGTTTCGCAATCATTGCTACTAATCAGGCGTGCGTACCCGGTACTTTTGTGCGCATTTAACTACATATTTGAACACCTCGATTATAGTTTGCTGAAAGAATCTGATTTCTACGCATCCTCGACACATTCACAATCCGGTCATACAAATAAGACTGGTTGCAATATACATACTTGAAAATAAAGATATCAAGTAATCAGGGTACTGTTACACCAGCACGCCTTCAATAGGGAAACCGCACTGTAATGGTTACCACGCTGTGCGCATCGGAAATGGAATGGAAGAAACCCCTGTTGATCATCCAAACGTTGCAGGTTCTTATACACCGTTATGACAGACTTAATTGTTGGTATAGTGTCGGATGAATGCCACCTGTTTTAATTGAAGCAAAGATTTAACTTAGTGAGTGTGACCCCGTTGGGACACGTGGCTGGTGATTCTTAGCGAAAGTGAAACAGTTGCAGTGCTTCTATGGCTTTCAATGACTAACTGAGAACTGACACTGGGTAAAGAATTAATTCATCATGGAAGTATATCGTTCATTGCTAGGTCAATTCTGATATGTTGCCGAGTTTGGTTGATCCATGCACACACTGAAGCACAAGACACAAGTACTCGCAGTGCACGATATCACAGGAGCACGCAGCCTGTAGTCTAGTAGGACACGAACACACACACAGAGGTTGGAGACAGAGTTCGGACTCAAGACCCGTAGTCGCACAACGAATGGGACAGATCTGTTGCTCCCTTGAATGAGCAGCCACACGGAACAATAAGCGGCGCGAAATACGAACAGCTAGCCCAGCCCGCTAGCGGAAAAGAGGAGACGAACACAGAGTATTGCCGTGCGTTTATTGGTGACCCACCAACACAGGCCAGACTTCAAGTGAGCTCTATCGCTTATACAGTTTTCTTGGGTGGCCTTGATCGATGTGTGGACTAGCCAATCACAGAACGGGCTTTTATGAATCATTTCGCGGCCATATAAAAATATTCGACCGCGCAATATTTAAAATAATGTCAATTTCGAAATATTGAGAAAAGGAGGGATTTTTTTTCAGAAAATTAATAGCAGGAATGAAATCTGCGATTCCGAAAACCTTGGATTGGTCATCGACCATAACAAATTCACAGGCATGAAAAATTGCTGTCTATCCTTATCAAGTTTTAATAGTCATTTTATCTGCCATTCGAAGAAGAGTTTCAAGGAAATTCAAGTTGTTGCTAGATTTTGATTATTATCAAATGATTGTATGATCATAGCAACAACTCTTAATGATCATGGGCCAGAAATATGGCGTACACGTGAGTGTTAGACTTTCACGAAAATACACACGAACTGGCAGAAATGATAACTGACTTCCCGAAAATCAACCGTCACGTTGAATAGCAAATGTATTGATGCTCGCGACACACTATTCGGAAAAGCTGACAAGTACTTGTCCACACTTCAAGCTGCGTCCCCTGGTTTTCACATACGCTCACCTTAGTAATCGATTTTTCATGTGCATACAAATGAATGATAATCTCACCGATTAAAATCATTAGTCGAGCCAGTTATACTAGCGTTGCTCACAGAGTAAAAGAATAAAACGATAAATGATCATTCATTCGCTAAACAGAAATAGATTTTACAGGTTGAGCTTAGAGTAAATCTCACTAAGTACCACTGTGGCTTAACAGCTTAGACTCATTGTCACAAGTTAATTGTCTAATTTTTGTGATCACAGACAATTTGTCATCAGAATCAAGGTGAGAAAAGAGAATGACGCCGATAAGAGAAAAAAGAAGCGATCATGTGTGGAATTCATCAAGCCTCAGATCTCCTCAAATCTACTTCCACGTCAACACATGCCCAGCCTAATCGTTCGTCCGTGTCTTCCAGACCGACTTGAAGAGTTGACTAGGAGAGGCCGCTTCGAATCGTTGATGGAAGGGTACAACTAGGGTCCATAATCAATTGGGAGCTAGCGACCGAGTGTTCAGCTCATACGGCACTTCGGTGATGCCCAACATCGTGTCTAGTACAATCTACCCCAAAAGATACAGGTTAGCAACGTTGTTTTGAACGTAATCCGTGGCTGGTTTGCAATTTTGATTTAACCGAATCTCCCGAACTGAAAAACAAGAATCCCTCAACCTGGTACAGCACCGGAGATTCGACTTACGTCATACATTTAGCCAAGACAAGAAGGCAGCGTCTTCCACAACGGAAGGTACTCGAGAAACAATTATTTGTATTTATGAGGAAGTCCAGAGTTAGTAACCATTTTGAATCTTACGAAACTCTCTTGTATTAACCGATAGAACAAATGCGACTTGGAAAATGGTCAAGTTTTACAACAGTGAATTTGTTACTATTGTGCGGTGATCTTGGTTGCTAACTCGTGGGAGTCGAAAGACCTAAACAACCAAAAAGCGATTTAGTAAACTACCTGCAAGAGGATACTACATTGCGTTGCAATCAAAAAAGAGAAGTAGGTTAATGTACATGGTAAATTCAGTGATAATTGGAACGGCGATTCGCAACCACCTCCACTGGAAACGCCGTTAATAACGAACTAATGAAGCCATGAACGATAATCCTATGGACCCAAAGATGGTCGGTCTAACAAGTAACCACTGCGCATGCGTGTGGCATATACAAGGTTTTTGTTAGAATGTTTACAATAGCCGACTTCTTAGTTATCATGGAAACCCGTTTCCAAGGCGGATTCAATTATCTTCCGATCTGATAATTTTAGATGACGCTATCTGCAAATCCCTCTTTGAACAGAGTGATTATTAGAACGACAATTTTTCAAGGAATTGTAAAACTTCCCTTGAAAAAGACTACCTACGATAGTCGAAACGTTAGCGCATTACATCTACCAACAACGCTGCATTATTACCATTATATCATTCACAATAAAAACCAATACACAGCGCATCGATTTTTCGATACACTCCTTAAGTCATTTGGTTCTGATAATTGTAAATGGAATTCGAAGTTGTGGAACAGATACCGAATGAAAAATTAGAAGATATTGGGCTATTGCAACGATGTTTTCGATTAACAACGGTACAATGGAAGAAAGATTTCCTTCATCTACAAATAACTTCGGCATTTTGTAAATCCGGAACGCTACTCGGTTTTCGCCAGTGTAAAAACGCATAAGTCAACAAAAAAGCAGTATAGACGAAGTTGTATCGGAACATTGTCGGTGAAGTTCCATTGCGGAAATGCATTTAGTTCAGTCCGATTTGAAAAATGGCATTATACCGACGGGAAAATGTCAAAAATTTGTCTACGTAATTGGTATTGTCAATATTCGACCACAAAATTGGTCGTCAGTTACCATTAACACGGCTGTATTTCACCCAAACCAACTGAGACCATCTTTCTCTCACTGGTGAATTCGGTGCATATCAAATTCACATCCCACATAAATGACCATGTCGTATTCGTTAGACTACCGATTTTTAGAAGACTGATATTTTACAGGGCATCAATGCTTTCTCTTGTGTGAGGGTGTTTGAATATCACTAGGTTGCAGTGGTCCATCAATATGTGGACTTCGTGTAAGTTCCAGAAGCATGCCTACTAGCGTTACCACTGCAACAACTGGCGAAAAATTCCCATGGCAAAACAGAACACGGATCAAGGGGGAGAAATCGTTTCGAAAACCCAGCCTCAGGCTTTACAATGATATATGGGTTGAAACGATGCATTAGGAGGACTTAGTTCTGAAGTCCGAGACAAAACAATGTGATAACTTACACTGCTAGGAAACAGAATTAATCAAAAATCTTTTAATCTATATATTGTCACAAAATCTTGAAAATGAATAATCGAGAAAAAAGCTTTTGCTTCATCCATGTTCTGCATTATGGCAACATAAGGAATCCCATGCCCAACGAGAATGTGTCAAAATTCCCGTTCCGATGTAGTAAGCATGTGGGGAAAGGATAACATTTCTAGATGACAGAGTGCAAATACGAAGAACCGGCTATCAGATAAAAGACTCCAAAAGCAGATGCTATATTCTTAAAGGTGCATTTATAGCCTAAAATCACTCAGATAATTGCCTCCATCTGACAATATCAGGTTTATAACGTTGGAAAGTGCGCCGTCTAAGGTGTCGCAAATCATCGAGGATAGCGTACCTTGGCGAATGAGAAACGACTCTCGGGTTGTAGAGGGCATAAAAGCATTTCTGAACGGAGCCCAGGATTTACAGATATTACGTCATGGAGCAATGTGTCGTTCACAGACCATGAAGCACTTGCATCCACACATCTTCTCAGTCTACTTGATATAATCAGGACCAACTTCATATGCGTGATCAGTTGATTTCAAGCTAAACTTTTTCTGCCGACCGGAGAGAACAAAAAACTACGACAACTCATGGACGCTTAATGGTTGTCTAACTTTAAATGAACGAATAAGTTGGAACAATTTCGATCAAACTAAATAGTCAACCGGCTACTATTCAACTATAGGTAAGAACGAACTCCAAACCCGGCTTAGTATCTAATAGAGCAAGATGATTGGCCAAATCAGGTTTACAATAGGGCTAACATTGATTGTACTTTACTTGGGAAGAGTTGGAGAGAACAAATTTAAAATCGCGATAATTCAGACCGTAAACTAAACCCGCAATGTGATAACCGATTAGCCGGAATTGATTAGCTTGACTGTGTGCAAGGTGAGTTGTGGATAATTCGTCCACTTCCGGTGTTCTCTACTGGGGAATAAGGCGACCTCTAGAGCTAAATACAAACGGTCCAGTATCGACTTGCTCGTGAACTTCGTTTCTGCAGCTGTAAGCGAAATAGCAACCTGCAGATTCGGAACTGTTCCATCATAAAGCGGAATCAAACGGAACCGTTGCGTTGCTTGTAGGGCAACAAACGTAAAAATTGCACAAGTGGGACAATCCTGCACGCAGTTGGTCAAACCCCAAATTGGTGGCTGCCCCCTAAAAAACAAGAACACATGATGACCAAGTTATCTAGTCATTCGAACCTTGTAAAGGCCACAAAAACAACAAATCACAAATCGTGAATATGAAGCAGTCAGGCGCTTTATCCCGAAACGGCAGTGACAGAGGTGACGGTGATGAGCAACGCACATCAAGAAACCCGATTATGGACAGAAAGCCAACAAAAATCGTTCAATCTACAAGATACACAAATAAATAGAGGTCAACTGAACAACAGACAGATCGAGATAGATGGATAAAAAAGTAGGGATTTGAAGAAAGACTTGGTGAACAGAAAGAACCTTTAGTGATCGTCCCAAAAAGCATAGTAGATTCGTTCGTGTGACTGGCAGTTTTAGCAGGCAGACGGGATGAGGAGGGGAAGGGAAACGAAAGACTATGTTTGCCAGAATATCCTTTGACAGGTGGCGGTATAAGCAACGGTTCCAACCGCTCCGGCACGCGTGCTTGCGACGATTCGCTTTTGTGAAGTTGGCGCGTTAAACAAACCAAGGTCATCGGAGATGAAAAAGAACAAGATGAATAAATATAGACCAAGAAGGAGACAAAATAACTGACTCCTTCATCAACTTCGGTTACGTGGACGGAGTGGGACGGAAGCGAACATACCACAGACGGCACAGCGGGAGATATTTCCGCGATTACCTCTTGCTAGTGTAAAGGTTCGTCCAGAAGTCGGTACTGATTACGTTGACCACGAACACGTTCCAACTTACCAGAGACGTAGTATAGGCTGTGGGATTAGAACAAAAAAATACGCAGTCAGTTATTGTGAGAATGTGCTATTCTAGTTGAAATTTAAGAATGAAGTATAGCAATATGGAATTGAATTGTCAGTTTGGTGGTATGAGTTCTAGGGTTTCAGCATATGTGAGTGACTCATCAAATAGACGCGCTTAGCGGTTTTGAAAAAATAGGGGTAGATTAAGTGGCTAAACGACAGTCAACGGCAGACAAGAAGGAAAAAACCGAAAAAAAATTATCGGAGAGGCAGCGAGTTAATGTCGCCTAACCAGACCATTGATGTAAGCGAAAAACCAAGTTGAGCGCTACTCAGGGCGTGTCAGTCTGCAGGGAGGGGAACGGCCACCATATTGGTGAACAGCCATGAATAAGTCGAGGTCAAATTCATTGGACAAACGCCCGCGGGAAAGCAGAGACTGCATCCAGCACGTGAGAAATTTTAGCGAAGTTTGGTGCCAGCCGGTGTCGCGTATAAGCCTAAACAGTCTCTGAATGTTACCTGAAGCGGTCGTCTCTTTCATCTATTCGGCTACCTTAATCCACCAGGTTTCACGGTCATTCTTAAGGCTCATCGTCAATTGAAGCTGCAGCTATCGACGTATCCTATTAAGCTCCTTGCAGTTAGGGAGCTGACGTTTTTGCTCCAATAGGCTCAGCGACCCTTGTCAAATGCAGTGTCCTTGATGAACGCTACATCCAGGACCACAGGCGAAATCTGCTGTCAGATGCATCGCCTGCTTGATTTAGTCCCTGCGTTCATCTACATTACTGATCGTCGAGGTTCGCAGTTCACCGTGTAGTTTCTATTCTTAGCTGTTGCGAACAGCCGAATCACACGGACGCTCGACAGTCAATCGGGCTTGTGTCCTGCGTCGATACCCGTTTGGCTGAAGGAAAAATCGTATTAAAACTAACGCATGGTCCGATTCAACGTACGTGGTCAAGCATGATCTACAGTTGTGGACAGAACCACGCCTACGACCGCTTACTGCTATACGGTCGATTTGATACAGACTACCTGTCGAATTAGAGCGCCACGTCGGCGTGCGACGCCAACTGTGTCGAAAATTCGTGCTAGACAGGAATAAATTATCATCCTCATAAAATTGGCGAAGCCTTTCCCCGTTATCTGTTCGATGAACAGGCTTTCAATACACTCAGTTTACCAACTCGTGCATTAAAATCACATACGATCACTACGATGTTCGAGCATTTGCTCTTCCGTACAAGAGTGAGAGCTAGTCATAAAACTCCTCCTTTTGCCTGCCAGCGATGTAGTCTGATGGAGCGTATGCCGAAATGACAAATAAGCCGCGCCTAACACAAATATCCTTCCGGACGACGACTAATGCCTGCAATTTCACGGCGCCCAAACGACTGTTAACCGGGCTCCAGTCTAAAAGGGCCGCTTCAGCCTTCTCACTTAAGACTATTCCTACACCGCATTTCCTCATAGCTAGATCTGCTTCGTCTCTTGAAGTGGACAGTCCTCTACCCATTGACCTTCCACGCATGACTGGGTCTTCGGCTTGGGATAAGCCAACCCGTATAGCTCGTTGGGTTATGGAGGCGCGCAAGCCGTCACATTACGTCAAGGAGCAGTCTCGTTGTGACGATGATCGTGCGTAAGCAATACGTCTCCGAGCCGCACTATTCAATTTAATTCCTAAAACACGCAAACTGGTATTGATCCATTTTTTATCAACCAACTTCGGTTCACCCATCAGCAGCTGCTTAATTCCTGAGGGATGAAGTCCTTCATTAAATAAGACGAGTGGTCCATAGTTGTTCAAGGATAACTTGCCTATAATCAGAGGCACAGGAGAGTCAAAAAGGAGATAGTGGTTGGCCAACGTAGTCCTTCACATTATTCAGGAAGCGAGGCTTGGGTCCCTGCATCCTTAGTCATGTTGGTGTTGGACATTGATCACTCACACACCGGCTTACTACCACTCCTGGATCATCCGAACCCAAGGAAATCAGAAGTAAGACGGCAGAAATAGGTATGCATAACGTATTTCTAACCACTGTGCTCCGTTTTTGCACGTATATGTTAGAGTTACTGAGACTAAGTTTTGCAAGTCAATAAGACGAAAGTGAGATGGATCCTAGGATATACAAGGAGAGCGTACAAGGACTAGAGAAATATTTACTTATTAAGGCGAATGTAAACTACCGTATGCATGCGAATGAAGTCGATAACACAGTAGCTTCCTATATAGAATGAATGAGTTGTTTAAGAAAAACGGAACGTGAACTATTGTCACCGAATAAGGAAACATTCTGCATTCGCTCCAAAAACTCATCTGATTTAGGTCGTGTCGCAATGCGAGCATTAGTGCTCACTCATGCATTGGGATCAACATTTGTGAATTAAAAACCCAGTAAAATAAATAGACTAAAGGCTTTATCAGTTTTGTATTGCCTTGGTAATCGACGGACTGCGGTCTCAAGTTTTAGTGAGTCCATAACAGTTATGGACATCAGATTCAGTCTCAAAGTATTGCGATCGCTGAGCTCGGCGTTTAAATCAAAAAAGTTTCATCACCACCATCATGATGACGGGCAATAAAGGAGGGGTAACGGTTGTTATGAGTGAAGCTGACTACATTCAGAAAGCACAGCAACTATCAAACGAGACTATCACTTACTCTCTACTGGATACAGACGCAAACGCAAAAGTGGAAACCAAGATCAACAAAACCCCGAAGAAACTACGGAACATGAAAACGAGAAGGACGACAGCTGATGTTTCTAAGAGTCTAGCATTCAACGGATTGTCAAAAGAAACAGGGGGAGTATTCCGTTAAGATCAACCATGTATTTGCTAGGATATCCGACATACGGTTTGGCCGAAAAAACATGGATGCTTGAAACTCCTAATAGGGGAATCAGAACATTATAAAAAGGCCGAATGATTTTTGGACAAACTTGAGGACAGCTGGCTTGCTAAAGGCAAGGCTATGCTTTCCATCGACTCATTAATTCAATCGACTTAAAACTGGCGAAGCGAATGTCAGAACTTCTCTGCAACATCACACCGACTATAAACTGGAAGCGCCAATAACTTGGGAATAGCCGGGTTACCGCGCACACTTTAAGAATGATGATGACGTTTATGAAAAAACATGGGCTATAAGGTCACAGATATCTAATTTTCTTGAATAAGCCGTGAGGGGAGCCCCAGAAAACACTGGATTTTCCAAAGGAAAATCGAAAATTTGGATCACTACCAAAAGCGCCGGCATAGAAAAGACAAAAACAGTAATCGGAAACATCCTCGGCGGAATAAATGGTCACCATGGCAATAGAACACAAACAGAAACCATTCTCGGCGCGCTATGGCCACCAAAATCAGCAAAGAAACTTTAGCGGTGCAAGAGCAACGAAAACCAAGGCGCACACACCAGACACGAAGCTAGCAGGGCGAAAAGATAAAACCGACAACACAGGCAAGCACAAAAAGGAAAAGGAAAAACTATAGCACAGCAGACTTGAAAAATATGAAGTAAAAACTAAATCTCAAGACGCCACAAGGAAAAGGATACACAAAAAACGTAAAAGAGATAAGCTTAGCGGAAAAAAAGAACACAGAAGAGCGGACAAAAACCAAGAAGAAAGCAATGTTTCCATGCTTCAAAAATGTATTCGATTTGACTGCTGGAACCACAAGGAATCACAATCGCTCACAAGCCAACCAAAAATATACGAAGACTCATTCCAAAGTCCAAAGAAGAACTCAAAACGGATGATAGAAGAAATGTTGTTTCTAGGATCAACTGTAAGGATCGTGACGAATGTCATATCAATCAAACAGAGGGAAAGCTTGCGTGAACGCATACTTGCCACAAGAAGACATGATTGTTTTATTAATAGCCGTTCACGCAGATCAGGAAAGATGTACATTCAATCTGGACTAGGTTCATGTACTAGACCAGATGAATACATGATATTCAAGAGTGTATCCGGAAGCTTAATGCTTATCTACAAAATTCCACCAATAGGTATATTAGACTGGACCAAATATGTAATTTGTTAAAGGTTACAAAAATCAAATAACTCTGGATACGGAACAGATAACTTTGTTGCACTCAACTCGTACAGACCCACTAGAAAGACACTGAATTTCTCTCAGAACTCCGTCAAAAGTTAAGCAGAATCCATACTCCTTACTTTGACGCGTCGACGTGATACCCGGTTATCTACTAAGGATCGAGTTTATACAGCAAAATTAGAGTCGGTCCTGCTATTCGGCTCCGAAGCATAGCCATTGCGGACAGATGTATGAAGACACTGTTGTCTTCATAGTATTAGTAAAATATAATGAGAGAATTCCCTCAGTAACTCAAAATCAAACCGTAGAAGGGCCACTGAACCTCATTGTCGTCGTTCATCGTTAAACATCAAATAGAGCCCCAATGACCGTTGTCATTCTTATCATATGACACGTGGCAATAGAAACATTGAATGTACAAAGTGGAAACGGAGTGGACTTACAGGCGTGGGTAAAGAAAGGAGTGCCGTAGAAGCCAACACACGGAATACAGACTACTAAGCTGGATACGCCTTAATAAAGTATTCCTTGAACCGGTATCCGATACTCGATTTCTATCTTTAACGTTGTTCACGCAGTCATTCTATCCTATCCGAGCGATACTACGCAAACACAGGTGATCAGAAGCCTCAAAGCAACAAACATATTCAGCACGCAAACTCCATGTCTCGCAGTCGCGCAACAGAACTGAGCGCGTTGGGACACAGTACACCTTCGGTGGAGTAAGAAGTTGATATCACAAGTGCTTTACTCCAGCACATATCGATTGAGCATTACATGTACGTGTGCCCAGCTCTAATACCATGCTAACATTTTTGGTAACTGGTATGGTCAATAGTGGTTTGTTCTTCACCGTCGCGTATGAAGTTCGGAATTTCTGATATCCAGTCTTTTAAAAGCACTATACAGTTTGAACGTTCAAAAAGCACGCCGGATGAAGGCATAGCCATCGAGACTTTAAATGGTGCAAGTTGCGCATGCATCGCTCTTTTGAACTAGCACACAAGGTCTCCTGCGCAATATAGGTTACAAAGCTTTTCACCATCCGTCAGTTCGACGCCTACATCCTAAAGACCTCCAAAAGCATCCTCCAGTATCTCGTCCAAGGCAAAGTTAACAAGAATACCGAACACAGCTCGTCGTTTCGAATAAACTTGATAGATTCCTGCATACATTTATGGGGTCGGAAGTCTGCGAATATAATGCTCGCATCAGATTGGCGAACTTCTGTAGATTACCTAACATTGTCAACGTCGTTGCAGCTTGTTCACCTATTTTTGTCCGAGGTGGGATTTTAACTACACCAGACTTAGACTTTCTAGATAGACCCAGTTCCTTTCACGGGCATCGAATTTAAGACCGAAGCGAAGCCTACCGACAAGTGCATCGTCCATTTTATTTGACCCCAGTGCCCATCTACGGTTCTGTTTATCGAACATATTGGCTTGTCTGACTGTTTTCGCTCATAACTGGTGCAAACATCCGAGTCACACAGACGTTGGATGGCTAACCGGGTTTGCACCGTCGAAAATTGAGCTGCAGCGAAAATCTTACGAAAGTTAATTCATGATCGGCTTTTCGTACATGACGTAGTGCAACCTACAGTTTAGGGCAGAACCGTACCAGCGGCAGCCTACCGCACTATAATTCACATGTGTGGTCAGCCCGCAACGATGCTGTGCGACGCGAAGTGGACAGAAATAACCGATTGCCTGCACAAAACTGGAGAAGCCCATTCCTCATTATCTTTAGACTGAGGGAGTAGGACGCAGCGCACAAAGTTTTGCAGTGAAATAACAAATTGACGCCACAAGGGCTTCAGTTCATCGTTTACCGTCCGAGCATTGGATACATGCATGTTCAACTCCATTAACACCTGAGTAAGCTACTAATGCATGAAGTTCTCCAACATGTGCATTAAGTTAGCAGCTAGTAACACAACATCAGAGCTTTTGCTCCTGCAAACGGGGATGGCAAATTCGTCATAAAATTCGTCCTCTAGTGTATCGGTGCTATCGCCTGCTGGAGTGTATGACGAGATAACAAACAGAGATACCTCCGAACGTCGATCTACCTTCTGGAGTCCTACGGTACATCAGTGAATATTAACCGCTATCCAATCCAAAATGCCAGTTTCAGTCTTACCAATCAGGACTATTCCTAAACCACGTTGATCCGCGGCGCGATCTGCTCCGTCCCTTGATGTGAATAGAAATATCTTGATGAAATATCAGAAGTAGTGGGTTGAGTCACACTATGCGAATTTTGAATTCCCGTTTTATTGATACACTAAATACCAATCGCCATTGAGTCCATTATCAACGCTAAACGCACCCGCTAACCGGCTTGCATGTTTATGCAGCGAAATGACAATAAACCGTTTCAGTCAGCGATATGTTGTCAGTGGAAACATTATGAGTTGTTGCTTTGAGGCTTCAGATCATCTGTGTTTGCGTAGTATCGCTCGGATAGGATAGAATGACTGCGTGAACAACGTTAAAGATAGAAATCGAGTATCGGATACCGGTTCAAGGAATACTTTATTAAGGCGTATCCAGCTTAGTAGTCTGTATTCCGTGTGTTGGCTTCTACGGCACTCCTTTCTTTACCCACGCCTGTAAGTCCACTCCGTTTCCACTTTGTACATTCAATGTTTCTATTGCCACGTGTCATATGATAAGAATGACAACGGTCATTGGGGCTCTATTTGATGTTTAACGATGAACGACGACAATGAGGTTCAGTGGCCCTTCTACGGTTTGATTTTGAGTTACTGAGGGAATTCTCTCATTATATTTTACTAATACTATGAAGACAACAGTGTCTTCATACATCTGTCCGCAATGGCTATGCTTCGGAGCCGAATAGCAGGACCGACTCTAATTTTGCTGTATAAACTCGATCCTTAGTAGATAACCGGGTATCACGTCGACGCGTCAAAGTAAGGAGTATGGATTCTGCTTAACTTTTGACGGAGTTCTGAGAGAAATTCAGTGTCTTTCTAGTGGGTCTGTACGAGTTGAGTGCAACAAAGTTATCTGTTCCGTATCCAGAGTTATTTGATTTTTGTAACCTTTAACAAATTACATATTTGGTCCAGTCTAGTATACCTATTGGTGGAATTTTGTAGATAAGCATTAAGCTTCCGGATACACTCTTGAATATCATGTATTCATCTGGTCTAGTACATGAACCTAGTCCAGATTGAATGTACATCTTTCCTGATCTGCGTGAACGGCTATTAATAAAACAATCATGTCTTCTTGTGGCAAGTATGCGTTCACGCAAGCTTTCCCTCTGTTTGATTGATATGACATTCGTCACGATCCTTACAGTTGATCCTAGAAACAACATTTCTTCTATCATCCGTTTTGAGTTCTTCTTTGGACTTTGGAATGAGTCTTCGTATATTTTTGGTTGGCTTGTGAGCGATTGTGATTCCTTGTGGTTCCAGCAGTCAAATCGAATACATTTTTGAAGCATGGAAACATTACTTTCTGCTTGGATTTCATTCGCTGTAAAGAAAATAGTGAATGAATTTGGCCTTCAGAATGGATTGCTGTGGGATACCAGAAACGACTTTGGGAAACTCTGATATGGACTATCAGAGTAGGGATGTGTTAATTAGAGTAGCGAAAGGATCAATGAGATTCATGGCCCTATGCCTCAGTAGAGATGAGGACAAATATACGGTGGTGGAGAGTTTTAAGGGTCCGTCACCAAACGGGTTACAGGTTTGTATTCTTGATCCCCCATGAATGGGATAAACAGCAACTCGCTCTCACCTGGCCCGTTCCCACATCTAACCTATTGAGACCATGTGCTAAGGTAAGTTTCTGGGCGCGATTGCCAATTCGTCGTCCCCGACTGCATTTAACCCTGGTGGTTGTAGGCATGTCCCGTCCCACTAAACTGATGCTGCAAGCATGTCATGAAAAAGATTGTCAGGTCCTTCGCGGGTGGTTATTTTAGTGGTGGAAAAAGGTTACCTGGCATATGATCGCAGTGCACAAATGTGACCACGTTATAATTAGCAGGATGGATAAAAGCCCGATTAATACTGTTGGCATTCTACAGGTCTCTTCTACTTCCTGCCAAACAGCTCAATGCCTCGCCACAGGGGCCTGTTACTGTTGCCACGTATAAGTTGGTTAACGAACGCCGGAGACAGAAATGCATTGGACTCGCGAATTGCCACGGAACTTGTAAACGTTTCTTTCGTTACCTTTGGGGCTTCATGAATTGCGAAGAGACACGACCATTTGGAACGATTAGGGATTCGAGGGGATAGCAATTATCAGAGATCGTATTGGCCGTCTTTATGAAAAGTCTGACAATGTCATTTAGCAAGGATTCAATCGAGAAACAAGAAGATGCGTGTGAAAGAGTTCTGAAAAATAGGACTGTTGTGTGATAAGTTGCGGAGGCGCATTTAGAGTTGGCTTGCTTGCTTGAATGAATAGAAAGTAAACCGAGACCGCGTGTTACGCCTTAATAGAAGCAAATAATGCTCACTCGTTGAGACGGGCGCAAGTAATTTTGGGGTAGTTGGTGGTGACTGCCTCCAATAAGGAGCTTTCTTTGATGGGATAAGCGCAGCGCCGATGCATGACTGAAATCACCAATAATATGTAAAACCATCCTTAAGAAGTGCCATATTAAACGCTGAAAAGGAATCAAAAAAATGTTGTGATCCTGTGTTAAGAGATAAATGGCATTATGTCTAGGCTCATTATAATTGTACTTCTGTGATGAGGAAGTTTAGGACGACACTGAGTTACCCGGCAGTCAACTCCAATTAAGAGAGCATGTACGAATAACCTCGGACTTTCCAGACCACAGAGTTTGCATACGCTGCTACACCATCTGCAGTTCTCGCCCTGAGGGAATCTCTCGTCCTGCCAGTGTAGATTGAAATCCCCGATCAACACGAATGAGCTCGCAACAATCGAGTTTAGCCACTATTGTTGCATACTGGTTGCACAAGTATGAACATGATTCAGTGATTATTCAACGGGGGGTATGTTCGACATTTCCATGAAGAGAGGAAGTATGCTTACACTGAACAATGCCGGAACGGACATCCTGGCCAACTCGAGTGCATGTCTTCTGGATGGAATAGAAGACGGTTTCATAGTAAAATCTTGGTTAATTTAATATGCTACAGTAATCGGCAATAAGTTTTGTTGTGAGGAGGGAGTAACTTGAAGCTGTGGTAGCAGCCAGACGAAGATACCGCTTTCAGGTTCACAGGATTGTCTTCTGATTACTTGCATTCAGGGGAAAGAAGAGCATTTTGTCGTACAGGAACAAATTTACTGATCGCGATGAATAAGTTGCTACCTTCCTGCGTAGGTAAAGAAGTAAGCGTATTGTTTTAATCATACGGCACCAACGTATTCACTTCGCAAAACATTGAGTTCCGAATGGAATTGCGATTCGACTGCACAGAAACGGCTGGTTGAGTTCTATCAAAACAATGCATGACCATAAAAGTGTAATAAAAGACAGAAATTTGCGCATTTTTCTAGAGGAGTAAAGACAAACGAACAACGCGTCCAATTAGGTTCATTAAGTTGATGCAAAATCAAATTCCATGAAAAACGTTTGCTTATACTTTAAAAACACGAAGAAACTCAGAACAAAGAATTAAGAAACGGGCAAGAGTAAGAGAGTGAGCTGAGTTTATGATCGATAGAGAAGTGGCTGGCAGCGAAAAATCGAACGGAGTTAGGTTCTGAAATATTCGGTCAGCAGATGCGGCCAATTTGGGACTTATTCAAATGAAGAAGTGTTCGATTTCGTGGCCGTTAGAACTGACGCATGAACGCTATCCATGTTGCAGTACCACGCGCGCCCTACCAGTTGAGCTATGAAACCGTTCCGGTGGTTGTTCGAATAGTTCATTTAAGGACCACTGGCTACCCAGGCAAATTACGAGAAACACATGGAAACATAGCACAGTGAACTTTCGGTAATTATTCAGATACCCTAAACTAAAATTTTACAGCCAGTAATGCCACTGAATTTTAGCTAATGGGTCCTGGTCGGTTTGTCGGGGAATTTCGCTCTGAAAGTAAAATTACAAATCGAAGCAAAATGAAATCCTCTCATCACAAATGAACTGCGGTTTAATTTCGCTCCGGTAACCAATAGTCTCCCTCTGATGACCTATAGTTTTGCTAGCCATTTCAAAACACTGACTAATCAGAAGCGAAGCAAAAGAAGAATAATGGATAGAAAGTAAGATAATGATAAGTGAAAATTATGTAGATAAGGAAGAATTTCGAGTAACTGTAACATAACTTTATCCCCTAAGGTATTCAGTCATCCATTATGTGGATCTCGCGACGCCCACTCCGGCGGTTTAATTCGATCTAATCGAAGCAACCTACTGGTTAGGATGAGCATGCATAAAAATGTATGTGACAAATTAACATAGTTAAGTATGACAGCGAAGAAAGATAGACATAACATTAAATGGAGATTAGTTTGGAGAATATTTAAAATGATGCACTGTGAGCAAACAGCTCGGCCGAAATGGCACCAGATGATCAGCGACTATAATCAGCTTAGATCTCAAGTATTCCGTCATTACTAGTTCAAAGAGCAGAACCATTGAGGGTGGGTGAAAATACAGGTGTGTTTGTTATCCTCAGTGCCAGATCCGAGGAAACAGCGAACTGACAAAGAGATACGGGACATGGAGACGGAAAACTGGTGAGGATACTCAGCTTTCTGAGCACAAAAAGAACGGATATTGATTGTTACTCGGATGAGGAAAATGGTAACGCTAGAAAAAAGACAGCGAAGTGACCGCCCGAAGGTGACCTAGTGACTCTTAGTTAGAGGCTAGTGAAGAGTTATCGATCATCCAGATGGCCCTGCGTTGGACCCGATCAAAAAGAAAAGTGTAGATGACATAAGTGGATTGACATTCCCATTTTATCCTCGGCCAGGTAATACTTTGATTTTGCGTAGGAATGGAGGGAGCAATGTAAATAATATGAAGGGACAACAAGTACTACTCTGCGTGAAATACAGTGTGCAAGCCAGGCAATACAAAGTGATAAAATGCTCGTTTATCAATCAAATGATCTTGTCCTCAGCTTCCGTGGCATACATGAAAAGATAAATCGAATAGAACAATAGACCACCCGTTTGTGCTACAACGGAACGGTGAGACAACATCCTGCCGGTGGGTAGATAACGTAAGCCACACTTTCGTAAGCCACGAAGCAACGATAAAATTCCAATAGACACGTGGTTATTGAGTGCAACCAAATACTAAGAATAATCGAATCCAACCAAATTTGAACACTCGGGTGAACGACACTCGTGCTTTGTCACAGCGCGGGCTCTACTGACTGAGATACGAAGATTAAGTAAACCAGCGAACAATGAAGGAGAAAACATGGAACTATATGGTCGTTAGCTACAGAGCCTAACAGCTTTAGGACTAAGAGGAAAGAATATCAGACCTAAGGATTTGTTATGTAGACAGCTTCCACACTGTTAGTGATCCTATGGTTCCATTCAAGCTGGGGTTTCGGTATAAATGTCTAACAGATTACGATACCATGCAGACACAAGTAATTCAGATACCAGAACTTAATAGCGGACGTAATTCGCCTAGCTCATCAACTGTACGGGGAATAAGAAACACCTGATTTTCACCACTTATGCAATAACATGACTGGGCATTTGGCAACAGAACTGTTACCATATCAACCATACCTTCAGGATAAATTTAATCGCGTTCAGTTCGCCCAGTCGAAAGGATGCGCAAAGAAAAAACAAGAATTAACAAACAAGCTTACCGTAGACTTCGACATAACGACTCGAAAGTCATATTCCGGTTGTTCTTATACGTGCCCCAAAGTTCAGCTAATCGGACCGGGTTTTTGATGGAAAATACGCCAGCGTCCTCATCCACCCATTCTACACAAGCAGTGGGACTGTCAGCATCGCGTGGCTCCGACTTTGTTATGTAGGAACAAGAGCAGGTCACGGAGGATGGTGAAGAACAAGAACATGGATCTTGCGGGAGTGAAACCGAGTTAACATCACTGTTATTAATGTTTCGCTCTCCGAGCAGACATATGATGAAGTCCAGTAGATGCAACCGTTTAGCGCTGTGTGCCAGTTCGTTTGTTGTTGAGGATGGATATGAGCTGGAAATCGTGGTGTTAGGAGCCAGGATTGGATTGACTAGTATTCCCTTTGTGTGCGAACCCGAAGTTAACCCTGACAATCCAGTAGGGCACAGAGTGTAACCATGTGCAGACGTACTTAACAAACGGGATGCATCATTCCGAGTCATGTGGACGGAAGGCGAGCCACGTAAAGGTCGCGACAAGCACATTGGGCGCTTGCGTGACCCAGCCATGGATAAAAATGAATGCGATTCCAGATGGCGTGGGTCGCGCGGAGCTAAGTGTCTGAAAGATTTAGTTGCATGAATCCGAGCGGCAGACACAAGGTTGGGACGGACTGAATGAGCACAACGCCCGGAAGATTTCCAACCACGAGAGAAACGGAAAAGCCGTGACTTGCGGCTAGGAAGGGGCGGATGATACGGATCGGGACGTGGTTCACGGATCACAGGTGGTAGTGGCGACACACCAGAGGCACTACTGGGAGAGGAACAACTGACAGAGAGATCTACATTGGACAACCAATCGGATTCGATAGATAACGGAGAATCTGGATCGGGATGGGAGTGAGAACAGGCAAAATTGCACGCATGGGAGCGACAGGGGGACAACGACGATGACGATATCACATCGTATAGTGAAGACGCATCATCACAACCGTGAATTTGTTTCTCTGTGTCGGAGAAATCGGGGACAAACAAAGATTAGTTGGCAACCAAAGAATAAAGCATACGGTAAGGGATTTCAGAAATGTAGCTTGAATAGGCTAATTTACAACAAGAGTAAGTTTCACGAATGATTTATTTTTTTTTATCATGCTTAAGATGGTTTTACGCGATTATTTACTCTAACTGCGAATCTTCCCGAAAATATCCAAAACTTCGACATATATTACTGTACATTGTGTTCTGATCGACGGTTCACAAACTGCACCTGTTCGAGTAGATGCGCGGACTATACAGAAATGCGCAGATGGAATGGTCACAAGACGCAACAAGCAGCACCAAAACGGTGTATAACTGCTGAGAAAACAAAAAAAACCTTGCAAACGTTGAGAATAACATTCAAAGAGAAGAAAAGTGGTAGACAGCACATTATGGACACAATTCTGTGATATAAATGAACAGGGTAAAACGATCAGAGCATGGAAGGCATAAAAGTGGCAGAATCTGAAGACATTCGTGGAAAAAGAACTTATTATTAAAAGTTATATTATTAAACAAAAGTTTACCTAACTGACAGCAATCATTCGCATCACCATTGAGGCACCAGCAAGTAAGCGAACTAAAAGCAACATTAGGATGCTGATTAAAGCGAATGCAGCACAATGAAACTGCACTTTGTTTGATTCATAACAGTTATAATGTCGAATGCTCCCAACAACCGACGGTAGCCAAGCGGATAAGGCCATGACACTTTAGCGTGAAGGTCGCGTGTTCGAATACTCCCACCGCTGGTCAACTTCCCTACTTGGCAACCCTCTGTTGGCCGCGGCCTCCTTTCTGAAAAATGATGTACATTGTTTTTCCATTAATAAAGGGAGTAAGGAAGATAGAAGATGGTTGATGAAACGGCACCAAATTAGGAGGGCCAAGTAAGTCACTGCCGTGACCTACTGGAATAGCTTTTCAAATCAAGTATCGTCTTTATGAGCGAAAATCAAAACGACTTCTTTTCTATTGCCTAGCTGCCTACGTAAAATTGCCAGCGAACAGGCTGGTTGACCAATTGTCACCCATATCGTCAAAAACAATTGCATAACAAGTCACCTGACGCATCACTTTTTCGATCTATTCCGCAACTTGATCGCATTTGCTGCCATCAGGAACGCACTACGCGAAATAGACAAACGGAAGTGACCAAAGTCCGTTAAGTATTTATTTACCGAACGATCTCGACTGAATTAAAACTATTTACTCTCCCCAAATAACAGTTGATTCCAGCCTCTTACTTTTGGCTCTCTAATTGCGTGAGTACCACAAGTTGTCAGTGTGTAAACCTTTGCATTTTCCCGATTGTCCGATTCCCAATGGAAAATCAACCACGAAAAAGTAGAGAATCTGTATTGAAATTCAGCTGAAAATCAACACCTTAAGTAGGATAAAGAGGGAAATCATGAAAGCGTGTGCCGTCGTTATTGATCCCAAGGCGCTATGGACGAGTGTGAGTGGCTGATTTCTATAACATATCGACGACCGATGGTTTGGCGAGCCGGTCATTGATGAATGTGAAAGTGACATGCAATAGAACGATTACTTCATAGGCATACGTCATAAGTGCAATGTTCTATGGAATATGCGGACCTGGAATTAGTTACTGTAAGCAACCCAATTTCCCGCAGATCAATGAAATGTTGACTGTCTCTTTGGGTATGGCGTATATTCAAGGGTGTTTCCCGCTTCCATTCACATGTGAACGCGAATTAGAGTTCACGTGGAACAGTGCAGTTGGCTTTCTTCTTCACCCTGTTCATCTGAGCGAGCGGCAGTGGAGCTACATTTCTTCGCTTCAGTGCCGGCCAGTTGAAATTATTGAAGAACACGTCCAACAATAGATCTAAAAATCCGTCACAAGGAGATTGCACCTTGATGTGACGTGATGGCTCGCGCGAATCCAACATCTAACGAGCTATACAGGATAGATTATCCCAAGCGGACGGTTAAAGCATACCTAAAAGGTAGGTCTGAGGAAATAGCCTCCAGCTCCTCCAGATTGTGCCTTGATTAGAACTGACAACCGAGTTGAAAAAGTGTGTGTGGGGGGCAGAATAACCGATCCAACCTGTTAAACTTTCATTCATCCACTACACGTTGTCTTATTGATAGGTTCTTGTTTAAACCAAATTCTTTGGTTGAGAACTCTGACCGTTTTCCTGTTTAGCGGTTGGACCCTCTAGTAGCACCCGTCCACCACCTCCCATGAGTTACACGATTTCAAATAATTCCGTACTGCATGGAACGTCGTGGAGTATAATCGAAATCGTACTGCCGATTGCATCGGGTGGGAGTAGGGTGGGTTGTGGTTGACCAGTGGTGAGAATACTACTACTCAGAGTTCCTGGGCTCGGTTAACGCCCCACATTCTTTTGGATTAGACTTGTGAGTCAAAGGCTAAGGTTAGGAGTCCCAAAGAAAATCACCTTCTGTGATGCGAATAGCTGCGGAGTATCGTTCACTCAAGCGCCTCTAGCACCCTTTTTGCAAGAAGCCTTACCAACCTTCGTTCTTTAGATATATGGACTAAACAAGGTGCTACAGAACGTTGCGGTTCCATAGATTTATCCGATGATAGTACAACAACGAGAACAGCGCCAATCGTGACCTTGAAATTTGCAGCGGAGTAAGACCCATAAAAAAGCCTCCATGGATCAAATAATGGTCTACGCGACATCAAACTGTTGTTTACCACCAACGCTGCACGCAGATCTGGGATTCGAAAGTCGGATTCTGGAATGACAGACGCCTCATCTACTTGATCATTGGTAGTGAGTGAATATTTAATCCCAAGCTTCGGCTGATCGGGTTGCTACAAAATAGGGTGTAGGTTATTGCTAGCGAAAAATGTTTGGTGTTATGCAAAAAAGGCTATCGACAGCCTATTTTGAAAGGGACATTGCGGCCCAGATTTAACTGCCACGACGCGCGAGATGCAAAACATCTTCAAAGTCAAGCTGGTGGACCACATGCCAAGTAACAGATTGTGGATGCCAGTCCAGTGATTACCGCTGATCGCAAACAATCTTTTCATCATGGTCTGCATAATTTCAAGGAGAATAAATTTAATTTTTTATCTTTCTCGTTGGACTCGCAAACCATCACGACTGAGTCTGACCAGAAGATGGGATATTGGCTGAGACCCACAGGAAAAGTACTCGCTGGATAAAGGCATAAGGCACGTTCGGAGACTTGTCATTATCCGCCGATTGATAAACCTACAAACTTAAGTGCGTTGTTATTCCTTAATTCTCGTACTCAGCGGAAAAATTCAGCGGATGCCTATTGTATTAATTCCCACAATGACAATAAATGATCTGTGAACTAACGCTGCTCTGAAATAACGAAGCGTCTGGATGACATATTCCGCCTGCCACGAAGAACAAAAACGAACTCATGCGCCTGGCTAAATGATGCACTAAATAAGCGTTATCCTTAAAGCAAACCAATTCAACTTATATCTCGTAGTAGACTTCTCTCTTAATCGAGCGATAAGAAACACCCGATTCAATATCAAAGGACAGATTGTGACAAAGATTTGCAGCTTCCGGTCATCAACATTAAAACAACAGCGTCAGGAAACACTCGCATTATTACTGATGGACTGATGTCAATCATCGCATTCTCAATGAAGTAGCAAACTGCTCAGGACCTGGACGAATGGTACGAGCAGAATAAGGACGTTCTAAGCTCATCGCTTACTACCACGCAGGACTCCAGGTTCAGAAACGGTGAATATCCTCGAACTCAACCACTCCGTTGGATTGTCGCAGATCCGTCCCCCATGGATCTCACGTGCAATGACATTGGCAAACCTCTGAGATGTCAGCTGATCCGGAGCCTGAGGAATGATCGCGAGCACTGGTGGATATGAAAGCATAGAGAAATACAAAAGTCTGCAGCTATCGAAAATAATCGCAATCTTCACCGATTCATTAGGAACTCTGGTCCGTAGAAGCCGAGGGTATGCGAGACGATTAAAGAGTCCGACGGTTCATTGACCCACTCTGGAGAGTTAGGAAGAACACTTTAGGGAACAATTTAGTTGGCGCACTGCCACATTGGACTTCACATTTATGCTTACAAATGAACTAGTGCAGGTGGACATCTATCTTCCATCGGAAATGGTTATCATCAGAGAGATATTTTCTTAAAATACATAGGTCAGCTGGACCAGATGGGTTATTTCCTTCCTTCCTCAAGGACGGCGGCAAACTGTTGACATCAGAGGAAACGAAACTCCCAGAATCGGTCTGAGACAGTAGATGAATCACCTGCCATCAAAAGATTGGGGGTTCTACTCCCAGATCCCCCAATAACTTTGGCGGTAAACGGCAGCTCGCTGTCGCCCGACTCATTACCACACCTGACCTTCTGGAACCTTATCTGGTTATGTGCCACTCCAAGTTTCAGGATCACGGTTGCCGGCGCGTCGCTTCACGTAGCGTCCCTTAGGGGCTGATGGACATGCCACTTCCCGTACATTCCTATGTGAAGCATGTTATAAAGAATCGGGGATTGTACTAATTTATAAGATAGACTTGACATTTCCTAGCAGTATTTTTGATATCAGCGGATTAGCATGTCACACCCTAATGTCGGACGTTTGTCGAATACTTCCAAGAGTCTGCATTTCTTGACGGTTTCGGTAGTCCTACGTCAGGACATTATGACCCAGGTGAAAACATTTGCTTGGTGTGGTTGTGTCGATTGATTTGTTTTCCTTTGATAATCAGGGCATTTGACCCTTTTTGTTCTCCAGCCCGTGGTTTTGGGCAAACTTCGTCAAAAGGTGAATCATATGGAAAAGTGCCATCAATGGAATAAATCGATATGAACTTTGTCTACGTTACGAGCCATGCGTTGAACCCGATTTCGTTCGTTGCTTGTACTTCCAGGACGCGCTTGATACAGATGCAAGTGCAGTGTTTCCATTATTCGTCCAGCCTAAACCAGTACACTTAACTGCGAGCGAGGGCTTTAATACAGTTAACTTCCTTTATACATATATATATATATATATATATATATATGCGGTGCAACTCTATCAATGAAAACAAGATATTCAATTACATTTATTTCCGATAATCGTGATGTGCATTACAACGATAACTTGGCCTTTGTTTCAGCCGTAAACCGTATTGGCGTAAAATTTCATCTATCTAGAGACACTAAATTTCATCACATCGATCAGTCCTATCAGTAACGAAGTTTACCCGGTGTGCAAAGCTCTGCGTTAGCGATAAGTCACGTGAAAGTCTAGCGTATCTCGTCGCGCTGATGGTTCATTCACGTGACTAAGCCTATGGTCGTGCTATCGATGCCGTAACCTAATTAGCAAAATCGTATAAGCCGGTTGTTGTTGTGAACTATGGAATCCTTTATGACGGGTTTAATGGCTTGTCACGTTTCCTTCCATGACGATATCTATTGTGCATTTACTTATGTTATTTGCTTACTTCTTTGCCTCGTAACTTAGGTAAAACACCGAGTATATTACATAAATTAACCTTTCTCGAGGTTATGATGCTCGTAAAAAATAAGCTAAAAATAGTCCTTTCTTGGTTGGTAGCTTTATTCATATGCATCAGAGTCCAAATCGCCCACTACCACACTCCACAAGATCGATTGTATGTCAAAACCAACATGTTGTAAGCAACCCAGATCGTTCACCAAAACCTCGATCATATGATACTTCAGCTTTCGTAGCTTTGATACATTTTTGTTTCCCAAATCCCCAACTTCATGGTTGGCTCTGAACGAAAAACGTGCATCCACCCATCACAGTTGATTGACTGACACCTTATGTGAAGGAGTGACTTTTAAGCAGTACTTTAGTAACCGGTTGTTTAACAGTTTGGGGTAGTATTCCAGCAAGGTCTGCTTATTATCGTTGCTTAATGGTGAATAAAGACCACTGCTGTTGGATGGTAACATTTCTCTTTCCAATCGCTTACGCAAAATAATTTGAGAATTATATATTTAGTAATAAATTGCAGTCAACGGGCATAGAGATCAAATTCAGTATAACAAACAGTTGATGTCATCCCCATCCCCAAAGGCAGAGTCGATGTTAATAGCTTTCATATCCAGATAGCCGGGTTTCTTAACTACGATTGATGACCTCGGTTTATGATCGGGTTAAATATTCACTGTATTTTCTGACATTGATTTGGCCAACCATTTGGAAAATATGTTCTGACATCTGCTGTGAAATAGTCTGGTTTGTTTCGCCGATGTAAGTGAGATATGAAGCAGAATGTGACATCCGACTAGATTCATGGTGGTTCAGAATGATCCTCCGGGTAGTCGGCAGGATACGATGATCTGCGGCAGGGAACATGCAGTTTATGGCTTAACTGTTTTAGGGACAAACTTCGTTAAGAATGCAATGATTGACATCAGTCCATCAGTAATAATGCGAGTGTTTCCTGACGCTGTTGTTTTAATGTTGATGACCGGAAGCTGCAAATCTTTGTCACAATCTGTCCTTTGATATTGAATCGGGTGTTTCTTATCGCTCGATTAAGAGAGAAGTCTACTACGAGATATAAGTTGAATTGGTTTGCTTTAAGGATAACGCTTATTTAGTGCATCATTTAGCCAGGCGCATGAGTTCGTTTTTGTTCTTCGTGGCAGGCGGAATATGTCATCCAGACGCTTCGTTATTTCAGAGCAGCGTTAGTTCACAGATCATTTATTGTCATTGTGGGAATTAATACAATAGGCATCCGCTGAATTTTTCCGCTGAGTACGAGAATTAAGGAATAACAACGCACTTAAGTTTGTAGGTTTATCAATCGGCGGATAATGACAAGTCTCCGAACGTGCCTTATGCCTTTATCCAGCGAGTACTTTTCCTGTGGGTCTCAGCCAATATCCCATCTTCTGGTCAGACTCAGTCGTGATGGTTTGCGAGTCCAACGAGAAAGATAAAAAATTAAATTTATTCTCCTTGAAATTATGCAGACCATGATGAAAAGATTGTTTGCGATCAGCGGTAATCACTGGACTGGCATCCACAATCTGTTACTTGGCATGTGGTCCACCAGCTTGACTTTGAAGATGTTTTGCATCTCGCGCGTCGTGGCAGTTAAATCTGGGCCGCAATGTCCCTTTCAAAATAGGCTGTCGATAGCCTTTTTTGCATAACACCAAACATTTTTCGCTAGCAATAACCTACACCCTATTTTGTAGCAACCCGATCAGCCGAAGCTTGGGATTAAATATTCACTCACTACCAATGATCAAGTAGATGAGGCGTCTGTCATTCCAGAATCCGACTTTCGAATCCCAGATCTGCGTGCAGCGTTGGTGGTAAACAACAGTTTGATGTCGCGTAGACCATTATTTGATCCATGGAGGCTTTTTTATGGGTCTTACTCCGCTGCAAATTTCAAGGTCACGATTGGCGCTGTTCTCGTTGTTGTACTATCATCGGATAAATCTATGGAACCGCAACGTTCTGTAGCACCTTGTTTAGTCCATATATCTAAAGAACGAAGGTTGGTAAGGCTTCTTGCAAAAAGGGTGCTAGAGGCGCTTGAGTGAACGATACTCCGCAGCTATTCGCATCACAGAAGGTGATTTTCTTTGGGACTCCTAACCTTAGCCTTTGACTCACAAGTCTAAT
>LUCM01003913.1:58902-76739 GCA_008360955.1 Fasciolopsis buskii
GTCAATGTGGCCATCTTTGGTGTTTAATGCTGTACGCTGAGGAATATAATGTAATGGCAGGCCTCAGTTATAGCAGCTTCAGTGTGCCTTTCAAACGATTTATCCGGCACCAACAGATAAGGTAAAAAAGAAAAATAAGTTATCGTCTTTCGAAAGATGGTAACATCTCACCAGCAAGCGTACAAAGGATCAAATACTGTCGTTCATAGAAGCCCGTCTGGCTTTTACTACTTCAAAGCAAGTTTCGGCAAAAGAACATCCCGTTGACTATCAAAGATCGTTTGCAAACAGCGTTTGTTAAACTAACCCCGCTCTGCGACTTGGAAACGAGGCCGTTGGGGACGGAAGATGCACAACGACCATTGACGTTTAAGTGTAGGAAAAAGCGGGAGGTTGCCTCAGCGATATCGAGAGTGTAGGGCGGTGGATATCCGCAAATATTTTAGGTATGCACAGAGTCAGACACACATGTTGAGCTAAATGAAAAACAAAACTCGACATTCGTAACCAAGCGAAATGGACACCAAGCAGGACACAACTACTTAAAGTGTAGAAAAAAAGTAATTGATGTAAACGGTAGACAACGAAAAAGGATTGCCGAACAAGTGAAAATCAACTGCTAAACAATTACCAAAAAAGCAAACAAGTCTTGATGGACTGAGCTCCCATGAAATAAAACAAACGGAAAAATTTTAAAAACAGAAAACAGGTTTTAGGCTAACTTGTTTTTGGTTATTCCATTCTCGAACCAATACAACCACCGTTTAGTTGTCTCATTATTCTTCGAGACCTTGTGATCTTCAAAATTGATGTTTGGATTCCAGACGTTTCATCACCAACTGAAGTGACATTGTCAACGTCGTCGATGGTCCTTGTACTTCTGTTTATTCATAGTAATCCTACCTCCAAACTTTACATTGATCACTAAAAACAATCCAATAGTGATTCTCCCGCTAAGCTGATCTATTGTTGGCTGTAAACCAACATATTGGTTTGACTAAACACTGATGCTGACGGATAAAATTACTTGGTTGGCTTCAACTCTTGGTGGCGCTTGTGCTTCTTGGCACTTCAAGTCGGTCATACACCTCTTTGAAAATTGCTGCCCCAGTGCTATATATATATATATATATATATATATATAGCACTGGGGCAGCAATTTTCAAAGAGGTGTATGACCGACTTGAAGTGCCAAGAAGCACAAGCGCCACCAAGAGTTGAAGCCAACCAAGTAATTTTATCCGTCAGCATCAGTGTTTAGTCAAACCAATATGTTGGTTTACAGCCAACAATAGATCAGCTTAGCGGGAGAATCACTATTGGATTGTTTTTAGTGATCAATGTAAAGTTTGGAGGTAGGATTACTATGAATAAACAGAAGTACAAGGACCATCGACGACGTTGACAATGTCACTTCAGTTGGTGATGAAACGTCTGGAATCCAAACATCAATTTTGAAGATCACAAGGTCTCGAAGAATAATGAGACAACTAAACGGTGGTTGTATTGGTTCGAGAATGGAATAACCAAAAACAAGTTAGCCTAAAACCTGTTTTCTGTTTTTAAAATTTTTCCGTTTGTTTTATTTCATGGGAGCTCAGTCCATCAAGACTTGTTTGCTTTTTTGGTAATTGTTTAGCAGTTGATTTTCACTTGTTCGGCAATCCTTTTTCGTTGTCTACCGTTTACATCAATTACTTTTTTTCTACACTTTAAGTAGTTGTGTCCTGCTTGGTGTCCATTTCGCTTGGTTACGAATGTCGAGTTTTGTTTTTCATTTAGCTCAACATGTGTGTCTGACTCTGTGCATACCTAAAATATTTGCGGATATCCACCGCCCTACACTCTCGATATCGCTGAGGCAACCTCCCGCTTTTTCCTACACTTAAACGTCAATGGTCGTTGTGCATCTTCCGTCCCCAACGGCCTCGTTTCCAAGTCGCAGAGCGGGGTTAGTTTAACAAACGCTGTTTGCAAACGATCTTTGATAGTCAACGGGATGTTCTTTTGCCGAAACTTGCTTTGAAGTAGTAAAAGCCAGACGGGCTTCTATGAACGACAGTATTTGATCCTTTGTACGCTTGCTGGTGAGATGTTACCATCTTTCGAAAGACGATAACTTATTTTTCTTTTTTACCTTATCTGTTGGTGCCGGATAAATCGTTTGAAAGGCACACTGAAGCTGCTATAACTGAGGCCTGCCATTACATTATATTCCTCAGCGTACAGCATTAAACACCAAAGATGGCCACATTGACTGCAGCCTGTTACATTGCAGTACAGGCTCCACGATCGTCACCGTTCATGATACGATGCTATATTCTTCAATGTCCTCGACCAATTGCCTGGTGAATCTTTTGGAAAAGCAAGACATACTTGACAATAATGCGTTTTACTTTTTCTCATACCATGTTGCCACATCATTCGCTGACCTGCATGTGGCTTATCTCACTCCGTGGGAGAAGAAAAACAAGTTACGGCACGGCAGATCAATGCTTGCCAAAAGAAACACGTGTCCCAACCAACGATTTCCACCAGCCTCAATAAGCTTTGATAGAGTATTCTCTGAACCGACATCCAATAACCGATTTCTAAACTTCGCGTCGTTTACGCAGTCAACGCACCCAATCCGAGCGATAGAAAGCAAACATCGATAATCGAAAACCTGAAAACGACGAACTCGTCCAACACGTAAATACCTTATAATACAATCGTGTGACAAAATTGGGCCTGCTGGGGCAAAAAACACATGACCTCTTCGACTCCAGTAAAATAGCAAATGGGGCTTTAGTTTATCATCATCATTGTTCAGCGTTAAGCAACAGGGCAAGCCTCAATCACTGCTACTTTTGAGGGCGACAGGGAGTGAACCGACACAAGCAGAAAAAGACAAGAATGCTGCAGTAGCCAACATACGGAACACAGTCTAACTGTACAAACGCACATTTTCTTTCAATCATTCTGATTCGATAGAAAATGACAACACGATCGCCACTGTTCACGGTTAACTGTCATACCCTTCAGTGTCCCCAGCCAGCTAGCTGACGGGTCTTTCGGAACCCAACCAAGAAAACATGAAGCACCTACTTTACCTAAGTTCGCTGTACACTTTCTAATTCCACTTTTCTACGTCATCTGCGCACCACCATATGGCTTCCTCCACTCAGTGGAAGGAACCCAAAATAAAGCACGGTATGCTAGACAAGTGCTCGCCATACGCAACACGTGATTTAACCAGCCTATTATTCAAAACTTCATACGCTGAGATAGGGTGTTCTCAGAATTGTTACCTAATACTAGATTCCCCACTTCGCATTACTCACCCGGTCACTCCATCCAATCCTAGCCATACTACCTAACCATCGATGGTCGAAAACTCCAACCGATTTGCATCTCTGACATGCATACTCCATGTCTCGCAACCATGCAACAGAACTGAACACACTGCAGCACAGTACACACGACCTTTCAACTTCAGTGAAATATCAGGCCGACGCCACAAGTGCTTCAGTCCAGCGTAAGCTGCCCGAGCCTTGGATACACGCATATTTACCTTCAATCCCGAGTTACCATCGTTCGACACGCAGCTACCAAGGTAGGTGAAACGGTCCACAGTCGTTATTTCCTCTCCATCCAGTATCAAGTTCGGCGCTGCTGTCGTCCAGTCCTGCAACAGCACTTTGCACTTTGAAGGTGCAAAGCACATACCAAACCGAGCTACAGACCTCGAGAGCCTGTCTAGTGTACGTTGTGCATGGTCCGTGGATTCGAACAGGTTTACAATGTCATCTGCGTGCTGTAGATTACAAAACTTCCCACCATTTCCCAGTTCGATTTCTGCATCCCGGAAACCTCTTAAACCATCTTCCATCACCTGGTCCACGACCAGATTAAACGGAACACCGTTCGTCATTTCGAACGAACTTGACAGTTCACCGTATACCCCCACGCAACCACAGATATGCAAGTACAATGCTCTCCGGTAGGAGGCATTGAATGGCGCTGTCTGACCCAATGATTCCAACGCGCCTTTCAATTCAAGAAAGATTACGGCCATAGGGCGGCGATGTGTGAAGAATGAATATCTAGTCGATGCAACCTCGATCTGGACGAAATCCGGCCTGCTGTTCGTGGATGTCACTCCCGCGAAATGGTGTCAAACGGCACAACATCATCGAAGCTAACACCTTGGTAACTATCAGAATTAAACTAATGCCACGATGATTGCCACAGTCACTTAATGCGCCCTTCTTGAAGATAGGTACAATTAGTGACTTACCCAACGATAACAGAATACGTTTCTCGTTCCAAATATCACAAATCAAGGGGGTAAGAGCGTTTGATAGGGTTTCTCCACCCAGTTTGAAAGGAACTCGGGGAAGTATGTCGGGACCGACTGCCTTTCCCCTCCTCAGAAGTCCAATATTCGACTCCATTTCCAATTCCGTTGGGTGGTCAAGAGACTTCTCCGAAGGATTCACAGCTGCAGAGGCCGGCTTGAAGATGTGAGCGTGCGGCCAGCTAACCTGACCTTTGAAGTGCTCTGCCCAACGGTTCAGCCTTTGTTGTTTAAGATGGATGAGATCTCAGTTTTCATCGCAACAGACTTCATTAACCGAAGTTTGCCGCCCGCCTGTGTCGAGAATAAGTTTAAGCAGTCTTTGAATGTTACCTGAAGCGGTCGTCTCTTTCATCTATTCGGCTACCTTAATCCACCAGGTTTCACGGTCATTCTTAAGGCTCATCGTCAATTGAAGCTGCAGCTATCGACGTATCCTATTAAGCTCCTTGCAGTTAGGGAGCTGACGTTTTTGCTCCAATAGGCTCAGCGACCCTTGTCAAATGCAGTGTCCTTGATGAACGCTACATCCAGGACCACAGGCGAAATCTGCTGTCAGATGCATCGCCTGCTTGATTTAGTCCCTGCGTTCATCTACATTACTGATCGTCGAGGTTCGCAGTTCACCGTGTAGTTTCTATTCTTAGCTGTTGCGAACAGCCGAATCACACGGACGCTCGACAGTCAATCGGGCTTGTGTCCTGCGTCGATACCCGTTTGGCTGAAGGAAAAATCGTATTAAAACTAACGCATGGTCCGATTCAACGTACGTGGTCAAGCATGATCTACAGTTGTGGACAGAACCACGCCTACGACCGCTTACTGCTATACGGTCGATTTGATACAGACTACCTGTCGAATTAGAGCGCCACGTCGGCGTGCGACGCCAACTGTGTCGAAAATTCGTGCTAGACAGGAATAAATTATCATCCTCATAAAATTGGCGAAGCCTTTCCCCGTTATCTGTTCGATGAACAATACACTCAGTTTACCAACTCGTGCATTAAAATCACATACGATCACTACGATGTTCGAGCATTTGCTCTTCCGTACAAGAGTGAGAGCTAGTCATAAAACTCCTCCTTTTGCCTGCCAGCGATGTAGTCTGATGGAGCGTATGCCGAAATGACAAATAAGCCGCGCCTAACACAAATATCCTTCCGGACGACGACTAATGCCTGCAATTTCACGGCGCCCAAACGACTGTTAACCGGGATCCAGTCTAAAAGGGCCGCTTCAGCCTTCTCACTTAAGACTATTCCTACACCGCGTTCCCTCATAGCTTGATCTGCTTCGTCTCCTGAAGTGAACAGGAAATATCTTGACGAGACATTAGGCGCAGTTAGTTGAACTACTGTACTCGAATCCTGAATTCGTGTTTCACTCACGCAGCAGACATCAATCGAAAGTGAGTCAGTCCACACATCAGAGCTAAACACGCCCGTTGGCCGGCCTGCGTGAAAGTGCGCATATTGAAGGAACCGAGATTCAGAGGCTGACGAGGCTTGAGAAAATGTGAGCTAGCAGATTGAAAACCACTTACTACACTTTGACAGTGAACTGTTGCGTGTTTCGGGCGTGTTATCAGTGGGGACATCATGGTTAGGTCGAGGGGGCAGAGATGTGGTTGCAGATAGAAGAGACAGGTTGGATAGAAGAGAGGGAACCAAAATAAGCAGGAAAACGATTATAGTTCTCAATCACAGAATTTGGTTTAAACAACGGTTACAAATTAGCCCACCCGCTTTGAGTTTACATGTGAACAGGATTTTACAGCCAGGGAGTTAGATGAACACAGTGACAATACAGTGCTATAAATCAGGCACACAAATCATTTCGAGATACCTGAGAAGCGCACTAGAGGAAACGTTCTGTTCAATCAGTATCCCAATTATTGCCTTCATTGTCATGTTTGTGGCATGGAAGCTCTTCGTTGAAATGTCCGCAGAAGAACCACAACTGTGATTTGTTGATAATTCTGTCATTTGGCCTAAGCCAATCTTCGCAGCACTAACGGTGAAGCTGTTCTTGTGCTTTCGGGGAGATTGTATTCAGTCACCCGGATACTGTTTACAATTTCTATATATGTACATGTATGTATTTACGTGTTCATGTATGTATGCCTATATACAATTGTGTATATGTACCCACATATCCATATATTTCTTCGTCTGTTTGCCTAATACCTCCACCATATAAGTTCTGTCTCATTCATCCGCGTATTATCTGCACAGGCTTGTAGTTAAACCAATACAACTGTATTCTTTCGAAATTATATGCTCACATGGCAACAGACATATCCACTGGTCTTGGGAACGGGTTGTTCGGCCTCTGTTCACTGATGCTGAGTAATTAAAAGGATTTCGCTTTTCTCCTGCGTTACCCTGAAAGTAACGGAACCCAACCAGATGAATTTCTTTGGGATGCTGCAAAATAAACTGTCTTGCACTGGAAGATGAGTCAATTATCATTTATCTTCAGCATGATTAGTTCTTGTTAATTCTTAGTTTTGCAGTTGCAGTAAAGTAATTTAGATGAAGATTTGTATGTTAGTGTAATTTTTGGTAATAGTTTTCCCAGATTTCCGCTTCACTGAACGTATGGAATCCATTTTGTATAACCTTCATAGAACCATCGTTCGAAGAAGGGTCCTGATGGATTTTCGGTCTTTGGTTAATTATCACTGAGTACCGCTGGCAGTTAAAAACTCAAATATTTAAGACTGCATTTTGTCACATGTTTGCAAGAATAACGGATGTCTATCAAAATAACAGACGGATGATTCAACTTCTATTGCATGAATCAAACAATATCAGTTGTAAATATCTGTTAAGATCTGGTCGCCTGCAAACCTGCTCACGAAACCGAAGATAATGCAATCAAGTGCCGCCTTTGTTGTAACCACAGATGTGCTATGTATGCTTGTGTGCACGATTTGTGATCGCGGTAGACCATTCGAGACATGTTTTGTATATGCATAGTTCGTGACTGCATAGTTTACAGCTATTAACTATTTTTGTGTCACATGTATAAATTCACATGAGCTTACTTTACCAATTCGTTGCGTACCATTGACGTTTATTGGTGGCTTTTGTTACCGATCTTACGACTGGACTGGTCAAATTAACAATGGAGGTAATGATTGGGATATTGATTGAACAGAACGTTTTCTCTAGTGCGCTTCTCAGGTATCTCAAAATGATTTTTGTGCCTGATTTATAGCGTCATTATGTTCATCTAACTCCCTAGTTGTGAAATCCTCTGTTTACTTGTAAACTCAAAGCGGGTGGGCTATTTTGTTGCTGTGTCTCAACTCATCTTAGATATCCCTCAAAACAGCACTGTAATACAACTGCATTACCTCTGAGAAAGTATGTGGATAATTGGTTCGGATATCATGGCCTTCCTTCGCGACTGAATAAAGGTATGCAGTTACAGTCTGTCATTATTTAGAATCGCTCATGGTTAATTCACATACATAGTGAACATTATTTTACAAGCTGTCTGTATTTTCAGTGTCTTAGATAGCCATATGTTTGCCGTCACTTTTTCTTAGCTCTTAACAGGGGAAACACAATCTGGCCGTACTATTCATTCGCCCGTTACAGTTGGACTGCACTTTGACGTAGTGTGACAGCTCGCACCCTTAGAAAACCCAACGATTTATAGAGGATATATTCCACGTCGAAGATTAAAGTGGACCTCGAAGGATGACCGGTAGGGGTTTAAAAAAGTGGCCTCCTTTCCTCCAGGTTGCGTCTTGATATTAGCTGATTTCCGGGTTGGGGAGAAGAGATTGGAGAACAAGGGATCCAATCTGATGGCCTTCCACACATCCACTTCATGGCAGGCTCTTGTTTAAACCAAATTCTGTGATTAAGAAGTACAATCGTTTTCCTGTTTATTTTGGTTCCCTCTCTTCTATCCAACCTGTCTCTTCTATCTGCAACCACATCTCTGCCCCCTCGACCTAACCATGATGTCCCCACTGATAACACGCCCGAAACACGCAACAGTTCACTGTCAAAGTTTTCAATCTGCTAGCTCACATTTTCTCAAGCCTCGTCAGCCTCTGAATCTCGGTTCCTTCAATATGGGCACTTTCACGGGCGTGTTTAGCTCTGATGTGTGGACTGACTCACTTTCGATTGATGTCTGCTGCGTGAGTGAAACACGAATTCAGGATTC
The DNA here is from genome assembly GCA_008360955.1 of Fasciolopsis buskii. NCBI lineage: Eukaryota > Metazoa > Platyhelminthes > Trematoda > Plagiorchiida > Fasciolidae > Fasciolopsis > Fasciolopsis buskii. Next base: position 67,430 of record LUCM01003913.1, read on the forward strand.
GAGTACAGTAGTTCAACTAACTGCGCCTAATGTCTCGTCGAGATATTTCCTGTTCACTTCAGGAGACGAAGCAGATCAAGCTATGAGGGAACGCGGTGTAGGAATAGTCTTAAGTGAGAAGGCTGAAGCGGCCCTTTTAGACTGGAGCCCGGTTAACAGTCGTTTGGGCGCCGTGAAATCGTAGGCATTAGGCGTCATCCGGAAGGATAGTTGTGTTCTCGGTTGTAAATCAATAGATGGCTAGACCCTGATTCATAGTTAGTCCCGGATATTGTACGAAGCATACAACGCTATGGTTACCGGTATCTTTGGCCGAAAGGTGTACAAGTGCCCAGGATGCCAAGCAAAATCCGAATGGCGTATGAACTGCCAGTTCCCAAGTGGGCTACAAGACTTTCAAATCGTCCTACAGCTTTGCGGGTTACACTGATCATAAGGCAAGGGTGGGATTCCCTAAGTTAACCATCAACTTTCGTTCGAGGAACTGAGTGGTACCAAGCCTATGACAAACCGAGGATCCCAATGGACAACCGATGATTCGAAGACGAAGCGTGGCGCGGTTGACATACACAAGGAAACTCTCTAAACTCTGCCACTGTTTTCGCAATCCTGGATAGTTCCAATGCCACAGGAACTGTATACAGATTTGTGCATAAAAATGCAAAACATCATATATATATAATATTCATAGATGTATAAACAATTAAGCACACATTTATTCATGGTGTCAAAGACCTGAAACAATAAATACAAAAAGAACTAAGCAATTACAGACGAGGATTCAAGATTCAAGTAAGGCGCATATATATCAAGTGAGTTCACAGGAATGGGAGTAACTTTTTTAAGAAGTGAACGTCACGATGAATGCAAACGGCAGTCTGTATAACGAATAACCTTGCGCCAATGTCTTCTGGTTTTGATTATTACCTTACATGACCATATAATCAAACAGACAAAAGAACCAGGAATAACGAACGATCGGAGGCAGAATAATAATCTGAAGCACTATGCAGAAGTTTCGAATGCAAGAACGACACTGACTGCGGCGCTAAATCATATTACCTATAGTCCTGAAATATCCTTTCAGGGAATCTCGTGGACCCCAACCCCACAGTTTAACTGCACGCACACGAGCCATTCCACCACTTAAAGTTTCCAGAATTTTTTACCATGTTATTGACTGACCAACAAGAACCATCTTCCAATTATTACGTGCCTCACAGAACAGCGTACAACGAGGCAGCCGATCTGTGGGCATCCGCGAAACATGTCCCAACCATCTTCACCTATTGTGGTTAAATGCTTGTTCGAAGGCTGAATCCTAGGACTCAGTACCCTACGCCCAACCTCTGAGTTACTCACAAAATTCCCCCAACATTTTTTTACCTACGTTACGAAGACAACGGTGTTCAAATGCCAAAATTCCACGCGAATCTGCTCTCAACGGCTACGTTTCCGAACCATGAAGTAATACTGGCTTCACTGCTGCCGCGTATACTCGACTTTGGATCGATGACCAGATATCACGGCGACGATGCAATCGAGATTTCTGTGTGCTCGAAGATGCTTCTTCCGATATACGACCACAATGTGAAAGACAATTACTCAAGTAACCAAATCGATCCACCTCATCCGATTCTTCACCTGCAAAAATATAGGTTCGGTTTCGAGCCAATTCGGTCCTGCACCAGTAGTTTAGACTTCGAAGGTGAAAACATTCCAAATATACGTAAACTGTCATTCAGATGATCGAAAAACATCACTACTTACTTGAGGCTCCACTCAGTAGTATAACGTCGTCCATATATTCTAGGTCAGACAGGTTCCTGTCTGAGCAAATATCAATGCCACTATTCCCACATTAGGATAGGATTATCTCTATGACCACCTCAATTACAAAACTGAAGAATACTATTTCTCGCGGGGAACCCGAGTGAAAGTTCGCTGTAAGCACGAACTCGGCCTCGGCTGTTCGCATGCATAGACCGAATATGTTAAGTGAACTTCTCTGGCACATTTTTCGATGAGAGGCAGCGCCAACGAACCACACGATCGACCGGATCGAACGCCGCTTTCCAATCAAGAAGGGTCGAAATGGTGGATCTACGGGACTTGTGTCTCTGTTCTGGGGTTGCTCACAAGCTGGGCCTTCATTCAGTCCAATCCCGAGTACTACGTAAGCAGCGGATAATAATGGCGTTACTTAATGATGTGATCGAATTTGGACAGCGACTTACCTCCAAGTGTTAGACCAATCGGATTTCAGTCCAACTCATGTTCTATAACTCCTAACCCTGCACCGGCTCCGACTAATATAAAGGTAGCGGTTATTGGGTCGCCAGATTCAGAATCCGGGTGAGTGGAATTACGCTGCGAACACAGCTGAAATCGGGCAGCTAGAAGTTGATAGACTGAACAGCAAACTGGTCACATTAACAACCGTTCGGAAAACATGAGTCAATACGTCTGGATAAATGAGTGTTACCAACCAAGTGGCATAATTTCGGTATGACGAGAACACACCCACTATACAATGCCCTGTTTTTGTTCCTTCTGTGAATGAAAGAAGCCATGTGGAGATCAACAAATGACGCTTCCGCATGGGATAAGAACAGTACAAAAATTGGGTGAAGTAGGCGCCTCAGATCTACGTGGTTTGGGTCTAAAAAGCCCATCCACTAGTCGACTGGAGACACTAAAGAATGTCAATGCATTTGTACAATCGTCCAAACAGTCACAAATGGTCATGCATCCGAACCTTATTCAAGAGTGCAAAACTCAAAACAGTACAGAAGGACTAAGAAAGCAAGAAGAAACTTATCTCTTCAAGATGTTCGAGGAAATCGGATATTCATAGAGCTTCGTAAGAAGAACCGTGCACACAGTGAACAAGGAAACGGATCGAGGGGAACAGTCACAGAAAGATTATTCTTCCATGCATCAAAAATGTACCTGAATTAACCGCAAGACTAATCCAACTTCAAGGAATCACGGTTGCTCATAGGCCGCCCCAAAGTTTGAGATTTATATCAAAACCAAAAGAGAGAGTGAAAACGGAGGAAAGAACAAACGTCGTTTACTTAGCCAAGTGCACGGATTGGTAGAAGTACCATATCGATCAAACCGGGAGAAAAGTGACTCTTCGAATGTACGAGCACAAACTAGCTGAAAGACACGACCCTCTCTCTCTGTCTGTAATATTCGTTCACGAAGACCACAAAGGGTACAAATTCAATTTGGATAACAGTGAGGTCCTGGGCCACACAACTACGAGACGCACGAGGGAGTTTTTGAAAGCCTTGTATTATTCAAATAATTCAATGAACAGACATATGGAATTGAAGTACGTGTACATTCGGATAAGAGGCAGATAAATCAGCTAACTGAGAGAACCGGAATTCAAGTCATGCGGATCCATGATCACAAATCTGAGCCAGTGATAGGGGTCTGCCTACAGAATTGAATCGCACTATATTCACATACTTGAAATAAAAACAACGGCTCAACTAAACGGATCAAGCTTCTCAGGCGGGAAGCCTATCTTCCAAGATCAAAGGTCAAGCCAGCGGAGATCAAGTGGAAAACAAACGCATAGTTTCTAGGTCAAGATCGTCGAAGAAGGCGATAGCAAATGCGTAAACAGAGAAGAACCCCAACAGCTACGCACCTACGCTAAAAATGTCACCTCGACTGGTGGTGAAACGTCTGCGACCTAAACACCAAGCTCTACGATCAGGACCCTATGAAAACTAAAGAATATGGCGGCGAATATCAACAGTGGAGACTGTGGTGTCACTACCTCCAGAACCAGAAGGACTGCAAGAAATTTGTTCGTACACTAAGAGTGTATACTTTATGTTGGCATGGTGTTCTTTTCCTTTCTCTGCTCTTCCCCTTATTACCTGATTACATTACATATTCATTCTTTCTATTGCAACGTGTACCTAGGTGGTTGAGGCAGTAGTTATTGGGACTCGTCTTGCTGGTGCGACAATAAAGGATGATGATGGTAATGATGATGATGACTGTCACGGTATATAAACGTGTTTGCATCAATGAGATGATATTTTCTTGAGGGAAGACTTTGGGACAATGGATGGTTAAGAACAGATGCTACTTCGCCGCACCATCTATTGGATAACGAAGCGAAAGAGGAACGGTGGACCAAGTAGCAAAGTCAGCAGTAGAATTAAGTTGAAGCAGGAGACTTCAAATGTGAAACGCCCATTGGCGATCCAAATCCAACAACTGTGATTACGGAAGATGATTGCCACGGGCGTTTCGCAAGTGTGCTTACTCGCTCAAATGGACTACTACAGAACATAACCATAATGTGCCGTGCTAGCAACCTAGTTCAAAAAGGGCGATTCATGATGTGTGTGCACGCGTGAATTTTGAGAACATCAACTGCATTATTGTGCTCTATGTACGATCACACTAGGCGAAAACTTGATGGTCACGGAGAAAAAAATCTCTAAATTCATAAACCACTGGGAAGATTCGATCCTAATCCAACTCTGGAAGTAGTTCTATTCTCGCCAATAGACTTTCCCCTGTGCGCTGCAATGGTAGCACGTGATTTTAATGCACAAGATAAAAAACTTGGATTTAAATGGGCGTTACGCCTCACTTGCACAGCGAACAGATAAAAATATGCTTCTCCAGTTTTAAGCAGATAATTAAACGAATCTTCCAGTACGGTCACTTGATTGCCTAGGCCGAATCAAATTCATCCCCGGAAATTCCGTAGAGCATTGAAATTTGATCTACTGACCAAAGTAGAGTTAGTCGACTGTAGCCCGACGAACAGGGATCGTTCCTCTCTCTTGTTTCTGTCTCCACCAAAGACCTCTTCCAATCGAAAGTAACCTCATGAAATTACAATCACGACCTCTTTGAGCATCTATAGAACTCGAGGGTGAACGCCTACTCGTTCATCAGGTGGATCAATCTCGCATTAAATCAGAATCTGAAGTAGGAAATTTCAGAAAAATAGGCAGCTTTCAGCAATGCGTACGCCTCAATTGCACGAGAAGCAAGTGTAAATTAAAAACTTGTTTCCATTCTCGCAAACAAACTATTTTGAACTCTTTGTTCACTGAGCGCTTATATTTGTCTGGAGAACATTTTGGTGGGGATGAATTTCAGGCTTTTCTACGGGTTTTCAACTCTTAATTTCATTAACACTCATCCTTTTACCTTTAGTCGCACACGAATTCTTCCATTAGATTAAAGCCTATCAAAAGTCGACTATTTTTCCGTTACGCCCACCTAGGAAAGTTGCTTGGGTTCAGCACATGTTATTGAGAATTGGAGGTGCACCGAAAGTGACGAGGAAGCAATCAACTTACCGGACTCGCCCACAATATCAGTCATGAGAGGATCCGTGAGGTTGATATTTCTTGTGATTGCCCGTGGGTCACAGATAAGATCCGTGTTTGAAGCGGCTTTCGAAAGTGCATTAGTTTGAAGTTTGGATGGAACTGTTGACACGGAAATAGTTCCTTGTTGAGGGAAATCTTCGGGAATATCATACAGCTGGATTGGACCATCAAGCGCTTGATCATAATAATAAACGTCTGGTGAAGTGCACACGGATTGGGGATAGACAACCCGACGATAGGTAGGCAACACGTTGGAATAAAATAAAGGAAATTTATCTTCTGAAGAAATAACACGTGCCGAAAACAAGGCATTGGATCGGTGAGATTCAGAAACTTTGGGATCTGTACGATACATTCGGGCACTGTGCATCGGCTTTGGAGTCAAAGTGTATTGCGTCATTAGATATCGGAATTAAATACTGTACATGTGAAATCCACGGAAATAGACTGGTTGCGCTTTGGGTTTGACTGAAAACAAGAGGAATAATTTGGCCGATTTCATTATGCATGGCTAATAAGGCTACTAACAACATTAAACCTTTCAAGAGTTGCATAGAGACCAGTGTATTTCTTGGTGAACCTTAACAGAAAGCCCGGGACACACTTCGGACGACAGAGCATCAAAGTGTCAGAAAATTAGCACAACATATTGAATTCCATTAAGAAAGATGAGCTATGAAATAATAACGGATCAGACACAAAGTGAAGAGCTATATCAGAACACCGTTACGGACCTCGACTTAAGAGCTGATGCGTTGTTTTACAAACTGCAATAGGAATAGAGCCTGGTATTTGTGCCTTGTGGGGCTTCGGATTTTGAAGTTCCTTTCAGATATCTTTTCTCGGGGGGCCATTCACATTTTTTATTACATGCTTGAAGCACGAGTGCGGTAAAAGATCCCTCCTGTGCCCTAGAATGGCCCAAAGATGAAAGATAGGAGGGAACGGCAACCACCTTGAAGCTTGGAGTGGTGTAGAATCACGTACGCTCTTAATGGTGTAGGCATGGTACCGAGCTAGGAGATGAGGGGTTGCCACCCGCCACTAAAGTGATCTGCAGATCCGGCATAGGAATCTCTGACCATTGAGATGGAAGACAACTTGATGCACTGACGGCCATAGACCTAGACCACACGGGATGTGTGAGTAGTGAAGGCGGCAGATAGTCGGCCACATGTTGAATGGAATCGTCTTGTGACGGTCTAGTCCGTGTGATATTCTGGGGATTGGTGTTCCACCAGCTTACGAGCTTGCCTCCCGAACATTTGCTTTGAGGGTTTACGCGACGCGGAGCTTACAGAGTATCCTAGAGCGGCCAGATGCACATGTTATTCTCACGTCAAAGGCACGCGATGATCACAAGCCTCAAGGTCAATACATCACCAGTTCTTCGAGTGCAAACAATGGTCACAGTGTTGCAGCAAGTCACATCAGCTGCGACATTTCTGTAGCGACCAAAGAATCATTAAATAATTTACTGCAATGTAGTTTATTTGGATACAATGGGCCGTATCGTAAATGGCAAAGCTGTTTATAGTGGCCGTCAACCGCAAGCAAATTGGCGATTTAATGATTGAGCAAATGTGTTCTAAGGGGCGCTCAGTATTAGAGAGTCCCCAAAGTTGTTAACATTGAGGCGGACAAGACGGAACGTTTTCGAACCAGCAAACCATATAGCTATGATGGCGCAAACAAATGCATGGTCAGAGTCAAGGTAGGTTGACCAGTGCGAGTGATAATTTAGCACACCGTAGTCCCATTGGTAACTACTCAGAAACTGATCAAATTGGGATCATTTTTGTGTCGAGAAGAGAAGCTAGGTGATGGCGCGTTGTTTTGAAAGGCGGGTAAAAAGTAGAGTATGTCGACAACCTGCAGGACTACCTAAACAACTGGCTCGGAAGCCAAACATGCTCGACGTCAGGGGGTCGATGTGTCCGTTGGCATCCTCCTGGATGACCGAGACATCTGGCCTGTGAGCTATATCGCGCACATACGCTTTATGGAAAGCATACTGTTCAGGGCATAGAAAGAAGTAACAAATAATACGCATGCGTCGTCTTGATATCAGTTCACTCGCCAAGAACCTCGGAAGTGGACAGCATCATACCCAATCCAATCTGACAGCTGTCCCAGACCATCATCTTGGGAAAATTATACTTTAATTCGATCAATCGTGTTACCATACAAAGCGACGCACAATAAAAGGGGCAAACTTCATGGCAGAAAAACAATGTAAACAGTTATATACGTGGAGAATAGTCGAGATTCAGTCTGCTTTGAAAAAAGAACACAGGCTACAGAAAAATGGAGGAAAAAAGTGTTCTAGAGTTCTACAATCCAGGATACAAAGGAAAGTCAATATTTACAGCTGAAGAGCTGAAAAAGGGTAAAAGGCCGCTTGAATGCGAAGAGAACGAGAAAAACTCGAAATTGGGAACCGTAGAAGAGAGATCTGAAGAAAATAAGCCGAAATAAGAGCGATATATATAATATCATGGACCTGGTGTATGAGTCGTAATAAAGAAACCATGGAATATTATGAAAACTTCGTATGAAATAAAAAGAAGGGAAGATGAGCACTCTTTTTCTGCTTTCCACTATAAGGGATTTTGCTCGTTTTTTGGTTTTCTTTTTTGCACGTGAAAGGGGCAGGAGGGGGAACCACTACAACATCCTAGATATCACTGACACATTTTCGAGTCCAGCTTTAAGGTTTATCCGACAGTATCACTGGCTGATTATTAGTGTCATTCCAGCTTCAACCTGGTAGCCATAAGAACCCACTGCAGCTAAACTGGAAGATTTTGAACGACGTCACGCAGCTTTAGAGACCTGTGGTAAGCCGCACTACTTCAAATGTACGCCACCTGGGATAACAACTAGGGTCACACGTCTCCAAAGTATCACCGGAAAGATCGTATCAATGTCCCAGATAGCTCTGAAGGGTCCGAGTGGTCCCAGGTGCATTCGAAAAGACTACTTGGAAATTAACCAAAAGCTAATTGCGCATTCCGTTGAAGGCCTAAATAACGATAACAATCAACCCACGGAAGCGATGCATTACGATAATTTCAACTGCCAAAAGGAACCTTCAACGTAACCTACATGACCTTTGAAGTTGCTAGTAAAGAAAAACAACATTCATAAAAACAAAAAGTAAGTTTAGTAGGCTCCTACATATATCCTAACATCAAAGACCCACTCACATCTGGGCGATGGACAGTGCTATGCATGTCTGCTTCAAATCCCAGCTATTCGTTTGTGTCAAATCCACGAAGACTGTCACAACGAGACTACACCTTGACGTGGTGTGACGGCTTGCGTGCCTCCATGATCCAAAGAGCTATACAGGATGGCTTATCTCAAGCCGAAGACCCAATCATGCCTGGAAGGTCAATGGGTAGAAGCCTGAAAAAGTAGTCTCCTGGTCCTCCAAGTTGGGGGTTGATATGAGTTAACAGCTCAGTCGGAAAAACGATTGGAAGAATAATTGATCCAAGTAGATGTGCTTCCACTCAGCTATTCCCCGCTGCCTTGCGGTCAGGTTCTTGTCAGAACCAAAGGCTTTGGTTGAGAACCCTGATCGTTCTTCTGTTTAGCGGCTGGATTCCCCAGCAGTAGCCGTCCATTATTCCCCATGAGTTACACGTCTACAAATAATTCCATACTGTCTCGGTTGTCGCGCAGGATAATCAGGACCGCGCTGCCCATTGCATCGAGCGGGGTGGGTAGTGATAAGTATGCTAATGCTCAGAGTTCCCTCTATTTTATTCAACCTGTCTCTTCTGTCTCCAACCCAATCTGTTTGCCCCTTCTGCCTACCCATAGTATCTCCATTGATAACACGCTCGATACTCGCAACGGTTCATTATCAAGTACTGTAGTAGGTGGTTTTCAATCTGCTAGCTCACATTTTCTGAAGC